>CM076575.1:1052821852-1052923028 GCA_034641835.2 Pinus albicaulis | reverse complement strand
TATTAATAAAACCATGTTGAATTATAACGGATGAAATCTTACTAATTGGATCATAAGGATAGATTTGTCCCTTTGTAAATCTCATTTGTTGCAACAAAATTTAACTTCTTTATTAGATGCCCTGGTGTTTACAGGAAAAATTCCTACATGTGCCTTCAGCTTGAAAAGAGCTTCTTTATTTCTTGGTAGAAAATGCATTTGATCTATGTTCAAAATTTTTCTGATAAAATCAAGTTCAAAAATCCTCATTGAGAGAAATATTGGTAAATGATATGGAGAAAGTTCACATCCATACAACCTTATTTCGGTGAATCGTTTATACATACGAATAGCCTAATTTTGTTTATTCATTAAGTTGTAAAGTGTGCTTGACATTTGGTAAAATCCTTGGGACTTCACTATGTTCAAGAGATTGTAACGCACTGATAGAAATTGACCCGCAAAGTTGGAGAAAGAAAACTCCTCAGAATGTTTCCTAACCAAAGATGTCCAATGAAAGTCTAACCATTAATTCCCTTGTAAATCCTGCTTTTGAAATTGTACTTGAAAAAAAATTCTTGACTGATGAAACAGGAACAAATACGCTAAAATCGATTGGTGTTTAAATGACCTCACAATTCCAAAGTTCATAATTTGTTCATGAATTGTGTCTAAGAGGAACAAGGTCCCCTAACTGTGTTTTGATATGTTCCAACGTTGCGTTTTTTTATATAGTTTTGTAGTAATTGGTCTTGCATAGGGACTTTGGGGCAGGTCAAATCCCCCAATGTATTGTAATGGGTCAAAGGGTAGACCTAGAGTCCGCAAACCACAGTTTGCAGACCACAGGATAGTGCAGGCTATGATTATATAAATAGATGGATAGTTTGACTCTAAGGGTAAGTAAGTAAGATTGATGCTACGTACCAATTGTTGAGATCTGTTTTGGGTAGTTTTGGGTAAGGACTCATGTTGGCTGTGTGCGTGGAGATCCTCTGTCCTACTGTGTGCGGACCCTGCTGGCTGTGTGCGTGGGTTGTGACTTGGGTTTGTAACTTGGTTTTGGATGCTAATGAACACGAAATCTATTATGTTATCTAAACTGTTTGTATTCACTACTAAAGTACCTCTGTGTTAATTGAATTAGCTGCGATTGTGTTATTCTGTGATGATAACTATTGATGCACATGTGGATGTGAAAGTGTTGAAAATATCTGCTTAATAATAGTATCTTTTTTTATGGTTACATGTTGATTATACTATGTTAGTCATCAGTATTTTTACCTGTTATTGATGACTAGTTTCCTTAGCTGATTTTTCTAGAAACTGATCTCAAAACTATCAATCTGTATTCTAGAAAACACCCCAAAACAATTTTTGTCCTCCTACCCCTTCCTGTCAGTTTATGATGAGCACAAACCCTAGTTGTCAAGTCTTATTTGGTTTCAGCGAAGTAACCATGTCTATAGATGTCATAGATGTAAATTATTTGCTCTTATTTTCCCTTGTTTCTCATGCCATTCGTAATCCAAAGGTTGACAAAGTGTCTGCAACTTTATCCCTGGTCATCTTGTCATTTGAAAATCTGATCATTCCTAAGAAAACACTCAGAATCTGTGAAAATTTGTCCCTAAGTTAGATAGTGGTGTTTAGGGAGTTTTTACTTGGCTAAGATATCTTAGGCAAAAAAAGCCTTTGTCTAGTACCAGTTAGCCTTGAATTAGTTCCTATTCTGCAAAACAAGTCTTGATCCATCCATAGTTTGCACACCACTAAGAGGGCACTTTGTCTCATTCCAGAAGAAGTTAAACAAAGATCCAAATTAGGAAAAGAGAAGGTTTGTCGCTATCCGAAGAAATCTGCTTGGATCAGGCATAATTTCCATGAAACACCAAAGGAGCCTCCAAAGGTTCATATCATCTATTTTTACATCTCTGCAGGGGTGTAATTAAATGATGATCAGTGTACAAAGGAGGTCAAAAGGGAAAATTTCAACAGGTCCTTCATGCTGACTTAGTTTTCCATCAAGGAAAATAAAGTACAGTAAATAAGAGCAGCAAGTGTACATGTTATAAATCTAGAGGCTACCTGAAGAACATAGATCACTCATCAAGTCAAAATTAATAACAAGGACTGAGTAATGCTAATCAGAAGTGCTGCATAATCTTTCCAATGGTCATCATCATGAAGGACATAATAACACAACTACTTCTTATGTTACCTTCAACCTGGGATGTGAACAGTAGTCAAAGGCAATTTCAATAAACCTATGAAAACACAGTCAAGCGAAAAGACAGTTCAATGATACTTATCATTAGACACTCTCCATGCATTCTTCAAAAAAATATACAGAGCAAGACACAATGATGGAAATTAGATTAAGACATTGTGTTAAAGAGAACCTCCTTCATGAAAATCAGAGGGTTAGAAAACATAATGACAGAACCTCCTTCAAAAAGCAGATGGTTTGAAGCACAATGACAAAAAACCTCCTTCATATAAAAGCAGAGGGTTAGAAGACATATTGTTTTGACCTCCTTCATTAATAAGCAGAGGGTCAAACATATTGTTCAGAAACTTCAGTGGTTGCTTGGCGCTTGTTCCTCCAAAGATGAAAAGAGGATGCATAGCAGGATTAAAATTGTGTTCAAGAAATTTTTCTTTTGGAAAGCCTAGTTGAGGAACAGTGGTGAAAATAAATGAGAGTTCATAGGTTGAATAACATATTTCATATAATGAGCAAGATATTGGAATAATGGTGCTAATAAGCCTCTGTTTCTTCTATCTACAAAACCCTCCTTAAAAGTATACTCTGAGGGTGGAGTTCTTAGCTAAGAGCAGCCTCAGTTAAATGGCCAAGGAATTAGACCAAGTTTTATTTTAAACTGACTTCTGCAACTGAATACAAAGAGAATCCACCCAGGTGGTTTATGAGGAAGAACATATTTTTCGTTTAAACATATCCCTTATGATTTATCCAAGATACTCCTTCCAATGGATAAAAAAGGGAGAGCACCAAAGGGATTTCTTTCAGTACAAATAAAAGGTCTATACACAGTCCAGAGAAAGTGTTAATACAAGGTGCCTAACAATAAAACCTCATCTTTTCCCCGATCATGTAATTCACTCTTAAAAATATTCACAATGCTTTGAGACAAGGACACTTTCCATAAGCAAAGTCGCATGGGAAGAGAGTAGTTGGTTTGACAAACTGCAACAATGGCCTCCTTCACAAAAAGGAAAAGGATCAGCTCTCCAAATGTTTACCCTATGAACCAGCTCATTCAAAGGGTTAAAAGGGTAATGTAACCATGATTAACTTTGGTCAAAGGGTGCCTCCATCAAATGATCGGAGACAGAGTCTTGGGGGGCACGAGAATTTTATATTATGAGGTGTTTTCAATTAGAAGATGAGCTCAAATTTTAAGTTTGAAAGACCACCTTCGAAAGGGAAATATGGCATAGTGTCTTATAAAGATGAGTTTTTATTTTAGAGGCCTCCTTTGTGTAAACAAGCAGAAGGAGAAAATACTGGGAACCAACTGTCATGATTCAAAGGCCTCATCTCTTCATAAAACAATAGACACATAGTGTTTTCAAAATGCTACAGTGGGAATGTTTTTATTGGCCCCTTTCAGGTGATGTATTGGGTCACTATTTTCCCTTAATGATCTTTTCAGAACAACAAAAGTAGAGGATTTGCATTATGGTTTTTAGAGGCTGCAATAGTAGTTTTTGTGATAACTTCCCTTGTTGACAAATCAAAGAAAAACACAGTTTCAGGACCTTCTTCTCTTCATGAAACAATGAATACATAGTGTTTTCGAAAGGCTGCAGCTGAGTTTTTTAGGGTGACCTCTTGAATGATATAACCTTGGTAAATGATAAAAGTTCCCACAGGGAAACTATTTAGGTTGAAAAAGGACCTCCACAGGAGCATTATGGAAAAGACAGTTTAGAAGAGATAAGTCAGTTAGAAAAGGAAAACAGTTAGAAGACCATGACATAAAACTCAAGTCAGCTTTCAAAACACAAAGTGCTGATGTTAAAAAGGTTTTCAAATTCTGAAAGAGGGAAGAGGATTTTTTTTGAAAAACCCTTATGAGTATAAAGGGCATGAACTGAATGTTCATTAGCATCATGCCAAACCTCACCAAAGAAAGAAACGGGTATTGAGCGATTTTGAAGAACATTTGGGCTTGAGTTTATGCGCGACACACCTATGTAAATGCACGGCGCGCCTGTAGGTGCCTTCCAGAGAAAAGTGTGAAGGGCATGGCACGCCTGTGCCCGGTGCCCAGGGCCGACCCGACAGGTCAAACGCGGTGCGTTTGGTCATTCAGAGCCCGCCTGACATCAACCAATTTTGAACACGTTGTTTTCCGTTCAACCCCACCTGGGTCGACATTAACCAAGTTTGAACGCAGTTGTTTCCATTAAATCCTGCTCGGGTCGACACCAACCATCTCTGAATGCAGGTTTTTCTTTCTCGTTCAGGCCGGCCCGGCGTTCAACGAGCACCCAGTAACCATCTCTGAATGAGGGTTCTGCCAGCCTAGGCCCATACTCAAAGGAGTTCTCAAAGGTGCCAAGATCGAATTTTACACAAAAATCTCACCTCCAAACACAGTAAAACACATTTTTTCGAAGGTATTTACAGCTCTTGGCCCAATTTTGATTTAAAGGAAAAAATAGTGATTTCAAGAACACCTTTTTTTTGCTTAAAATAAAGGTAGATTCACTGCTCAAAATAAAAATCAATCCTACATAGAACCAAGCATTTGTTATAATAAAGGGAGAGGAAGTCTGTCTTCATAAGTAAAAAATAAATCTGTTTGCATATTTGTGAAAAGGAACACAGTCAAATAAGTGGTATTATTTTCATCAAGAAAGCCTTGTTTGCCTTTAAGAGAAACAGTGATCATTAAAGAGGGACAGAGTTTGCTTAGAAGGCCTTTTAATCAATGACAGGGAGACTGTTGTTTTGGTAAAACAAAATTATCTTCATCCAAAAAGGATTGTTTTGCTAGCCTTAATAAAACAATGATCATCAAAGGGTCAGTGATATTTCAAAAGGGAAAACATTGTTGTTTTTAAAGTCGTCTGTCTGCTAAAAAATCACAGAGAAACAATGAATAAGAAGGAAAAGTTTTAGTATCAAAAGGAAAGGGGACTTGTCCTTAAAAAAACCAAAATATATCTCATTAAAAGGTCCTTTTTCTCACAACAAAGTTCACAAGAAGGGAGCTTGTTTTCATTTGACAAATACTTGTTTGCCAACTAAGGACAAATTCAATCTTGCAAGGAGGAAAAGGTTTTTTGGTAGAGGACCTATTTCAGTGATCATTTGAACAGTTTGCCTTGGTAAATCAATGAAGGGTATTAGAAGCAAAAATGCCGCCAAGTAAGGACAGTAGGAGTGCGTATCACAATAAGTATGAGCCTATTACAACTCAGGAAGTGAATGAATCTCCTTCAGTACTCTTAAATTTTCATGAAGTAGGGTGCTTGGAATTTTGCCAAAAAGTCCAAGAAGTAAAAAGTCACCTTCCTTTGACACATTTGTTTGCTTTAAGGCTGCAAGGGAAGCATGTCCATCTAGCAAGTATGGATTTCAAACTCTCTCCTAGGGCTATCTCCAAAGCTACCAAGATCCCCTATATCGTAGAAAAGTGGTTCAAACAAACATACCTAGATCTGAATCACTACAAACCCTTTCTAAAACTAGACCATCAGGATGCTTGCCAAGCTATTTTCCCTTTTTCCCACTTGTTGACCAGCTATGCCCCTCTCATGAAATTCATCATGAAGTATTTTACATGTGAAGGGAGGTTTTCCCGGATTTATTCCTATCACATCAGGCTTCTTATGCATTTCACAAGAACTCAATTGCTGAACCTACCTTTCTTCCTCTATAGAAGCATTGACAAGATGGCCTCTGATGTCCAAAAGAAGCCCTTAGCTCAACAACAAGCTTGTATATTTCATCATTCCCTTATCAATATCATCATCCTCCATCAACTTGAGAAAAAGGGAGTTTCTTTGGACTCTTTCATCTCCCATCCTAATTTTTCCATTGCCTCTTCATATCATGCGCCTTCCTCACCATCTACTCATCATGTTTCTCCTTCTTCTAGTAAATCCACTCCTAAAAGACAAAAATCCCCCTTGATTGAAAGTGAAGAAGAGAAGAAACAAACTAGTGATGAAGAAGGGAAAAGCAAAGAATCTAAGCATGACAATGGGGATGAACAAAATGATGGTGAGCATAGTAGTCATGAAGAGGAACATGATGGTAGCCAACACAGCAGTAAGCATGATGGTGATGAGGGACAAAATAGTGAAGACAAAGAGCACAATAGTCATGAAGAAAGCAAGGACATAGATGAAAAAGATAGTCCTCAAGATGAAAAACAAAGTGGCAGCCAAAACAGTGATGATGAGGGTCATGACAGTCCTCAAAAAGACACTTGTGTTGAGAAACAAGACAGCCCTCAAGCAAGTAATGATGATGACAATCAAACACCAAACAATGAGCATTCCAAAGAGGGCAGCATGTAGCAAAAATACCAAATCAGTGACCATGAGCATAGCAGTGGTGAAGATAAACAAAGAAATCTTCAAGCAGAAGAAAATAGTGAAAAAGATAAAGCTGGAGCAGATGATGATGGAGGCAGCAAGGTAAAAGACCAAGTTGAGCAAGTACAAGCAGATAAACCTCTTCTATCTTCTCCTCAACACAGCCAAGAGCATGTGCTAGCTGCCTCTCCTAGGCAAGGGGCCATGACTCTTCCTCCAAAAGTGGCGAAGCCTAGAAACACTAGATTAGAAAAGAAGAAGATCACTCCAACAATGACTAGCAATGTCATAAGAGCATTAAGAAGTAGAGGCAAACTCCCTAAAAAGAGCATTGTTGAATTTCCAAAGAGGAAGAGTACCAAGAAGTATATCCAAGGCAAGGGGAAAGAAAAAGAGGAGAGTAGTCATGAAAAGGAAAGGGAGTTTTATATCATATAGATAGATAGTGATGATAGTGATAATGAAGCTATAATCCTTGAGGCTCTTTTGTGAAATAGAGAAGACCAAATTCATGACCTACAAGTTGATCTAGAAAGCTCAAAAGACTTCATACATGTTATACAGATGCAAAACAAACAAATAAGTGGTCAAATGGCAGTTTTTGAGGCCCGGGCTTTCAAATACCAAAGGGAAGCCTCCAAAGCACAAACCAAGCTTGAAGAGCTCATGGGCGAATTTGATGATGTTGAAGAAGAAGAGCAGCCAATGAGAAAGAGGCCTAGGACTATGGGACTCAAAAAATCTTTGGATAAAAAGAAGGAAGAAGAGGCAACCCTTGTTCGATCTTATCCTCTTACTCAATTGCTCACCCAAGAAATAGAAAATAATAGAGAACCATGGCTTGAAAGGGCCAACAAAAATTTGGAGGATAAGTTAGAGAAAGCTAACAAAGACTTAAGCCTACAAAAGAATATGACCGGGCACTACAAAAAGCTAAATCAATTTGCCCGAAAGAAATTGAAGGTTGCACAAGAAAAACTCAAAACTGCCCAAAGAGGGTGCCCGGAATAAAAAGTGGAGAAAGGAAAATCAGTGCTCGAAATCTTGGCCTCATCTTCCTTACATGTTTCTAAGAACCCATGAGGGGCTTGCTCGCCAAAATTGAGCAAATTTTGACAAAATTTTGTCTTTTGACATTGTTGGGCCTAATTGCATAAATTCATGGGCGCCGCTATTTTTGTTTGGAGAATCCTCGGCGGTTGAGAGTGGTATCATTGGATGCATTAAATTCAAGGGAATCTACTCAGAAAATTTTAGATCCAAAGGATGTGTTTTTATTCCCCAAAGAGGTGAAAAACAATGATTTTTTGACTTTCTGCCTCGCATATCAGCGAAGGCTACTTTTTTGGTTTTTCCACTCAGTTCAGTTTTTCACATACTTCCAGCGATATTTTTGGGAGAAATAAATTATTTTCAGAAACTAGACATCCAGGGTTTTCCAACGAGCCATAAAGGGCGTTGTTTCTACATCGGGAGGTCCCTCAAAAGTTGTCTGCAAAACATGGAATTTTCTGCTTCTATGTTCCTGTAGCATTTTGGCAAAAAGATAGTTTTCTGAAGTGGCTTATCCAAATGTGCGCTAGGCCTTTTTTAGCCAATGAGAAGTAAATATTTTTTCCTTCTTTAGCATTTTATAGATATTTTGAAGATATTTTGTGCCTTGGGCTTTGCAAACCCTCAAGGACAAAATCAGATATTTGTTTTTAGCCTATGAGTTTATAGTCAGTTTTGTGAAGCTTATCTTCTCATTCCCCTATATAACTCATGGAGAATCATTGTAATATTGTTGGTTGAAGAGTTGATAAAAAATATGGACTTTGAAGAGCTTAAGAACTTGACTAAGCTTAGAGCAATATATGTTATGATTTTTTATGATCAAACTTGTTTTATGGAGTGAATAGCTTGACTTGCTTGCCTAGATGATGGAGAGGATCTATGTACAAGATTCCATGGCTTGGTAAATGGTATTGTACTTATTTCCAGTTATGTTTTCTTAGTTTTTCACATATGTATGCATGTTTCTTGCTTGTTGTAGGTTAGTAAAGAATAGTTTGAGGTATGCCCATGGAGGCTCAACAAATTTCCTGATTCATTATAGCTTCTATGTTTTCATCTTTCTTGGTCATGTCAAAGGATTCTTAACTGCCCTTTGGTCCACTAAGAACTTGTTATTTATTTCCTTAATGATTAATATGACATGCTATCTTGTTTGATTCATGGTATGCCCTGCTTACTCATAGCTATTCAAACCTCATTAAAGAAATATCCTTTGAAGTATTGACTGTCTAGGTTAAATCAGAGAGGTCTTGTTTCGATCTTGCCCTCTACCTCTACTTGTAGACTTATTTCAAAGTTCTCATCAGATTTAATGTGTTTCTTAGGAGTTTCCTTTCCACATTTTGAGCTATTGGTTTGTCTTACATGTGTTCTCAACCACTGAAGGTGATTTTCCCACAGTTAGAGGGTCTTATACTTCTATGCGTCACCTAAATGTTTATTGTATGCATCTATCAGTTTGAGTTTGATTCATAGTGATTAATGGTTAGCCCTACCACATGAATGCTTGTTGTTTAAACTATTTATGCTTAAGATCCCCTTATCTTGCACAAACTTGATGTTCATTTCACTTCATAAACCACCTGAAATATCCATTCGCTATGCTAAATCGGCCCTGCAGTACACCCTACCCATTGTCTTGACATCATTGGCTTGCTTTTGACCCCATAGCCCAGTTGATCTCATTTTCTTGTTCTATTTTGATCCACTTGATCATTTTTTCCTCGAAACAACTAAAAACAAACAAACAAACACACTTAACAACTAGCCTAAAATCTAAACAAACTAAGCGAACAAGCTCACATCCTTCGCTTCATTACAGAGAGCCCTCTCTGAGTCTAGGAAGGCTAGGTCCTAGGGCTCCAAAGATTGGTTTGATGTTACTCCGTCATTTGGTCCGTCAATCTACCAAATCACGGGATCCTAACATACTTTTAAGAGCTCGATACTAGGCTTGTTTCGAAAACTCAACAAGATCTACCTTAATTACCCACTCTCTCCCAGGGTTCGGAAACCTAGTTCTAGCACCCACCCATACTGCTTTGGGTGAGACTTTGGCCTGTGAAAGTAGGTCATTGTCGAAAGGACCAGTAGTATAGGGGTTTTTTGGCAAACCTTAAAACCGAACCTAGGTCAGGACCCCTCAAGCCAACAAATGGTTCCGTTGTCAGGACCGGGAGAATTTTGAGAGAGAGATTGGGTAATGCCACAAGGTCATTGGAGACCTGAGAAATCAAAGCTCGAGGACTGGTTCGAAAAACAGATTCAGGAATTTTTCGTAAAAGAGAATCGCATCTCAAAGCTAATAGCTGAGAAGTGGAAGAAAAAATATATTTTCACAGAAGTACATGATATTTTCTTTGTAACTTTTGTGCACGAACTTCAGGAGTGGCTAGCAAGGCTAGTAAAATTTCAGATGTGTTGGAAAGACGATTAGGTTACGCAATGGACTCCAGAATTGATTCAACATTTGGAGAAGGTAGGGGGACCAGAATTGAGGTCCAAGCAGGGGGTCCCCACGCAGCGTAGCCAATTTCATCGCACCACCATTCATAATTTATTTTACGATATAAAGGCCCAACCAATGTTGGTGGAATTTCCCTGGGTGGCACACAAATTGGATGTCATATAATAATACTAGCTCATCTTCTTTAAATGACTTCTTCCAGATATGCCTATCATGCCAGGATTTTTCCCAGGCCTTCTAAACTTGCTGATGAAATTTATCCATGAATCGGTCTTCTTCCAAGGCAACTAGCTGCGCTAAGTGTTCCTCCATGATATTGGGCTCCGCCATGTTCATAAAGGTTATGATGCGCAAGCTAGGAATGATATACTCCATGGGCATAATGGCCTCCTTTCCATAAACCATCCTAAACGGTGTTTTCCCAGTCAATTTTTTGCACGTGGTTCGATAGGTCCAAAGGACTGACGGGATGTGCACGTCACAATCGCTTCGATCAACATTACAAGCCTTGGTAAGGGCCTGTTCCAGAATTTTATTAAAAGCTTCTACAGTTCCATTTTCCTGCAGGTGATATGGGGTACATTTTCATGGTGGATTCGAAACTCTTCAGTCAAAGCTTGTATTTTGTCATTAATGAAATGCATACCTTTATCTCTCATAAGATCTTCGAACAACGAAACCTGGTTAGAATATGCTCAAAAATAAAGTTCATATTCTAACCACGTCTCTGTGCTGGATTTCCTCAAAGAGGGATGTGTGGAGAACCTGCAGCAGCTCGTGTAGAAGCCGGGCCAAGTCCATATGTACTTCTGCACAGGCCTGGACTTGCACACATAAGGCAAGTAGACTCAGAGTGATTTTTGCGCCTGGCAGGGGGCAGAGGCGGCTCTTGGTTGTGGAGATAAACTTAGTGGTTGTTGCTGGAGGCAACCTCACTTGAACCACACTCTTCTATAGGGTATCGGTCTTGAGCTGAAGAGCTTGGAGCCCATACTATAATGTGGTGACTGCGGCCTTATGCTACTCTTCCAAGGCAAGCCATCTATCTTCTGAAGCGAGGGTGACTGAATCTATGATTTGCTCCAAATATTCCTTGGTTAAGGTAACCTCAATCTCCTTACCGGGCCTCATAGCTCGTTGTTTTTTTCGTTGTCCCTTGAGAGGTTCGATTGTTTGTTTCATGCCACGCGGGGAACCAGTACCCCGCGTATCCAGACCCTTGGTTTCCATGTCCTGTTGTGATTCCTGCTCCACGCCCTGCGCTGCATTTGGGGGAACCTTCGACCTAGTGGACCCTTTTGGGCCATGGCCTTCTAAATTCTTGGCGGTATCAGGTGGGGTGGGGGTCCTCGAGACGGTACTTGTACCAGTGGTCCCAGTTGTGATTGATTTGAATCCCAATCTCCAGTGTGGTGGCCAAGTGGTGATGAGCCGATCGATTTCCTCGTCGGCGACCATGTAAGGCAGCGACATCCAAGCTGGTTCCTTACGGCCCTGAATCTGCACATTGTGCATTGTGACCTGGAATGTTGCGATGCTCTTATATTTTTCGTAGATCGTCAACGACAAGCGTGGCTGGGAGTGAATTTCTACTGCGAGCGCGCTCTGAAACAATACCCAGAATAATTTGTTTTACTTAATACATTGCTCATCTTTTGATTCCCATAAGTTCACGTATCATGCCTCTTCACACATGTATGGTTTAAGCTCAGGGAGGACCAATCCTTTAGGGGCTTCCCATGCGACCAATGCAATGAGGAGCAACAACCAAGAGTAACAGAATGCTCTGCCATGATCTTGAGCCTTGCGCACGTTTTCCAAAAACTTGTTGCAAAGGAACTGCAACCAGTTAAAGAAGACCCCCTTTTCGCAGCGGCCGGCAAGTTGAATCACATAGGTGGGGATAGTCGTGGCCTAGCACTTGTGCATCATTTTATAAGCCAACAGAAATGTACCCATGCGCACTCCAGGGTCGTTAATGGTGTTGATTATGAACCCTCTTGTGTTTCGCTCGACATGGTAGTCTTCTCACACATTGTTGGCGATATGTTTCTCGTACTTCTTGCCGAAGTGCTCCATGGGATTTGACCCCTCGATGGGAGACTAGTAATGCAGTGAATTAGAGCGACATCGATGGGAATGCAGTCCTGGATCCACAAGCTACCGTCATGGATCAAGGCTAGCAGTTGTCACACAACTTGATCGGTTACATTGTAGCGACCAAAGTGGGGTATCCATAGCAAGTTTAGTAATCCAGATCCTTCTAACCCTCGCTACGTGGGGACCTCAATTCTCTACTATTTTCAAACTCCAAATATCAAATTCCATTGTTTGCTTGTTGCTTTTCCCTTGTGTATCCTCTGAAAATGACACTACCAGCAAACTTTTAAACCAATGACATCTTAACCACCATTTCTCCTTTGTCACTATTTTGTTAATGTAGTTCAACAAACCACTCTCTCCCTTGCATTCTCTAGGCATGTTTCTTCAACAGCACTTCCCTCTTCCTTTTATTTTTGCACCCTCTTTTTCTTGTATTTTCTCTAGGAGAGTATGTTCCTGCATACCTCCTTGTAGTTCCATTAAATTCAATACCCATTATATTAAAGAAAAAAATAGCTAGCCTTTAATGGATACACCAACAAACTAGGTTTTTTGTCTTAAGGAAAATCATAAAATACCATCCCATGCAAGCAACCTCCCCAGTCTCTCGAATCGGTATCCCACTACTTAGCTCAATTATTTTAAAAAAAAGTATTTAAATTGCATACATGACTTCAAGCAATTGGGGTTGTCATACCTTTGGAGGGTGTAGTTCCATTTAGCGCGTTGCTACATTGCAATCGATATAAAACATATTTTGACTCATCCTCAATGATAATACAACCATATGAAATCAAAGCTTGTTGTGATGGTGCCTTTTTAGCCTCCATGCTCGCTTGACCATGCAACTTCATTTAATCAATCTGAATGGAAGGTGAGGGGGAACTATGCGAGATGGAGAGTAATCCAGGTGGATATTGGTGGCCACCTGCCTATTCCACTAGGACCCCCAACATTGTTTCCTTTCAGTTTCTTATTTTCAAGCATACTCTCTATTTTTAGTAGTTTTTCGGGTCCTGAACTTCCAGAGTCGTTTTGAGTCCCTAAATGGCGTTTTTTGGGGAAAAAAACAAGCAAAGGCCATAGGCCTATTGCTTTTAGTAAAAAATTGTTATATTCAAAAGGATATTTCTAATGAGGTATCATGCATGCCAAATAGAGATCGTATGCCAAAGTTATGACCTTAAGAAGTTGACATTCCAACTAACCCCATTGGGGCCCACAAAATTTTGGCGCTTCATATCCTAGGGTTAGGTTTTTAAATATTTGGGGTTTATAATTGTTTCTTCATGATAAAAATGCATTAGAATCTCATTTTAACTCAGTTTAGAAGGCATGTAGTCATTACATCTCTTCTCAGAGATAAGATACCATCACCCGGGCTAGTTTTTTTCTTTTCTGAATGTAAATAGTTTTAAGTAGTTTCTATTTATTAATTAAAGTTGTGTTTCATTGTATATCTGTGTTTTTGTTTAAATATGTATTTCATTTCATTTCTTTATGAATCTATATTAGAGAGGGATTTGTAAGCATAGTTCTATGCTTAGTCATGAGTGTGTTTTAAATATTTTTATTTTTAGGATAAAATTTGTAAATTTAAAAAAAAAATAGAATGCTACCAGAAGTTCCAGTAGCGTTTGTTTTAGCCCTGTCAGAAAGTCTATTTTAATTCTATTTTATGTATTTTTTTCCTTTACCTGATGCTATCGGAAGTTCTGGCAACCTCCCCTGTTTTTTTTTTTTAAATACATCCGCTTTTGAGTTAGCCATGTGTTCCCGTTATCAACTAAGGTATAAATCTTTAAATCATGAGCCATGTCACATAATAGGAAAGGTTATATGCTTTAGTGATGTCGAGTTAAGTCATGGTCATACATGGAAGATTTAGATGTCAATCTTCAGTTATGAAGAACCAACCGTTGTTTGTCATATCTGTCAGCCTAAGTTGTTATGTCCACATGTCAAGGTATGTATTTAGTGTCAATATTAATCGTGGATCTACAATTTAATGTGGTGACCGTTTGGTTAAATCATGCATGAGCGTTGCCAGAATTTTAGGCCTGCCATAAAATACGATCGAGGTGACTGCCACCTCCAACACCGTTCAGCTCGAGCCACATGTTGCTGAGAATATGAAACAAAACAAGCAACCAAAATATATCACAAGGTGTGTTATAAGGTCCAGGATATTTCCCATTATGAAAATATATTATGCATGGAAAATTGAACCAACATATCACGTAAAGTCACCGAAAGAAAAAGAAATGGATCAATTTTCAATTTTGATTTTTGGTGAATGAGAAGTTCTAGTGAGCAGCTTGAAGAAGGAGACTAAGTTTTCAAACAGTTTTCATTGAGGATTCAACAATGCCTATTAAGTAAGATTTTCTAATCTTGAAACCTTTCTGATCTAGAAAACAACTTTCATTTATTGCTCAGATGACTAAAAAGGGAGGAAAACTTAAGTGTATTGAACCTCAAGGATTTTGATTTAATATATGTCAATCTCAATGTGAGGAGGTTTTTTGTAAAAACTGGGTGGTATCCATTTTTCTCAAGGTTAGGTAGATATCATCTAGGAGTAGCCAAGGAATTTTCTCTCTCATTCGATGGACAAGAAGCCAATGTTTATGGCCTCGGATTGTAGGTATCAGTAGAATCCATTGTTGAAGCTTTCCACCTCCCACACGAAGGAGAGAAATGGTTCAAAAGCCATGTTATTACTGGAGGATACCTCAACACCTTCATCAAGGATGAATACATAGACCCTAAATGGACTAGAGGTATTGCTAGCAGTTATCTCAAGGATGAATGGGCCGAAACTGTCAAGCTCATTAAGATCTACCTTACTTGTGAGAGGAGGTATACTATTTTTTTTGTATCACATGAGGTTTTTGTTTCACATTTCAGGTATGAAGACTCTCAACCTACCTTTATTCCTGCTGAAAAGCTTGACTAATATGTCAACTAGGATACAAACCCATGCAGCAACTTCAGATTATAGAATCTACCATCAAGCTCTTATCAAGAATGTTGGTTGTTGAAGAACTCAGAAGAAGAAACCAGACTTGAGAGCATTTCCTATTTTACAGGGCAAGCCAACCTGCACCTACACAAAACATTCTTGCTCAGCAATCTCCAACCCCACAGCAACATTCTCAACCTACCAAGCAGAAGGGAAAAAGTAAGAAACCAACTACTTCATCAGTTGGTAAAGGGACACAAAGAAAAGCAAAGAAGGTGAATATCTACAAGAAGGATAAGGAGAAAAAGGAAAAGGCTCCCCCAACCAAAGTTGGAGAGAAGCTGGAAAAAGAAGAAGGATCATCTACCAGCAAGCCCAAATCAATGAATATTGTGCCTCCTATTTCTCCTTTTCCCAAGGAATATTCCAGAGCATAGAAATGAAATTCTGCAGTTGCAGAAAAATCAAAAGAACAGGTGTTGCCAGAATTTTCGGTAGCAAACATTCAGCAAAAGGTTCAGAAGGATTATCAGCCCACCAAATCAGATGAGGATATTCTCAAAGATGAAGGATATGATGTTAGCAGTAAGAAAATACAAACAAGACAAGTTGTTGGCAGCAGGAAAAGACATATAAGAGCGAGAAACAAATTCAGGTTGAAATACAAAGCCCTGCATAACCCAAGCTTAATGACGTAATTCATAGATGTGGAGAAGAAATCTGAAGGGTTACAGATTGTAACTCCTTCAATTTCATAATTTAGTGGGTCCAAGAAGAAAGAAAAGGGTAAAGCTCCCTCATACCAGCAAATACGAACCTCCAAGAGAAGAAAAATCTAGAAGAGATCAGAAGAGAAAAATGGCATTGTAAAAGAGACAGCCACCAGGACTACAAGGTCACAATTAGTAATGGACAGAAATACAGATTTAAACAAGCTTGCAGAAGTTGTAGCTCATATGCAAGAGAGGTAAAAGGATGTCCCAGTGAAATATTTTGGAACAACTCAATTTTCAGAATGTTTTAGTTTGTGCAGAATTTTTCAAGTATCTTGATGTGGATTTTTGAAAAGGAAACAGAGAGTTACTGGAAATTCCAGTAGCATTACAGTTGTTACGCGATTACAGGTTTTTACTGGAAGTTCCAGTAGCATCTATTTTAAATGATTTTTGACAGTTTTCAGCAGAATTTTCGAGATAGTCCAAGGATGATAAGGACTCAGAATGATATGGACATGTCAAGTGATGGTTGATTAGTGGCTTTGAGGTTGTTAGATGACACATTTAATAAATACACATGGGTTTTAAGGAAACAAGATCATGGAGAAACAAATCAGTAGAAAAGTAGGCAGGTTGCCAGCACACTCAGCCGCACAGTTCGAATTGTCTTATTTCTTCCTATCTACATATGTCTTGTTGGTTATAGTTCGACGAGATATAGTTCGACGGGATATATCTTTAATATTACATAACTCCTATGTAATGAGAGGAATACTAGATCCTTATTTTTAGGAGAGATGGAATTGGTGCCTCTCTCTATAAATATCATTTGTAAATGCCATTTCAGGGTTGGATTTTGTTTGACTTGGAGATTTTTTTCATAATAAAGAAAACTCCTTTTGTAATTCATTCTAGAGGTCTTTGTGTTGCAAGGACTATCTAATGTATGGTGTGTTTCTCTTGTTATTTCATTCATCTAATTTATGAGTTGCAGCAACTAGAAATTATGAGTAAGAGCATTGTTAGAGGATCTAATAGTTAATTATCTATTGTTCAGTCTTTTGCAAATGATCTATATGTTGTGAAGAGCATGCTAGTGAAGGTTTCATGAAGGATTTATGAGATTCTTTATGCGTGTTTTTTTATTTCTAGATGTTGTTTCTTTTACATAAAAATAGATTTTATGTAAAAGGCCGCTCTTATAGCTGTGTGATTGATTTAGGATATGTGTATTTCTTAGACTGAGTACAAATATTTGTCACCTTTCATATGTCATAATCTTCTCACCTATACTATGAATTTGTCCATACAATTTATACTTGCCACATCTTGCCAAATGCATGAAGGTCTAAAAGAGTTGAAATCATTTCAAACCCTTTAAGAAGCCATCCCACCATTCAAAATCTATTTCTTTGAAATGAACTATGATGTGTAAGGCTTACTCCTTTTGTAATCAAGGAGTGACTCCTTGCGCTAATAGGATCCGTTCTCATTTTGGGAGTTGGAGGAGGAAAGGGAGAGATGGACAGGAGGAAAGGGGATGTCAAAGTAGCAAGTTAAGTGATACAGAGATTGGCGAAGACTGCTAACCTGGGAATTTTCTTCTACAACCTTCCTTTTGGTTTCCTCCTTGGCTTTTTGTTTCTTCCATAAGTGTTTGGCCAATAATTCTCTGAGGTCACAATTCTTATCACCAAGGCTCCTTCTTTCATCGACTTTCATAGAAGTCACATTTCATCTTATGCTCACTAGGATATCTGGATCGAAGATATCTGAGTGCTCATCAAAATCTATAGCATGAGGAGGGTTCCCACGACCATGTCTGCTACTTCCACACCTAACATTTCTATGCTCGCAAATCATGGTGGAAAGTGGGAGAATCAAGAAGGGGAATTTATAGTCACATGGGTAATGGCAACGATTCTCCAGGAGGGAGACAAGAGTATGGCAGGGTGAATGGAAAAGAATGAACAAGTTAGATGAGAAAAGAGGCAAGAAAGATTCAAATAACTAGAAGGCTCTCCATCATCATGGAATTCCAAGTCATATCTGAAGGAAATAATATGAGAGATTCCCTTTTTCCATCTTGAAGTATCAAGAACATTAGATGTTGAACCTTGAATTTTTTTCCAAAATATCATTAAAGACTATCCATTATTGCACTTGTATTGGATCTATGTTTTTAGTTCACTATTATCATTCGTTGCCCCTAAGTCACCAGTTTTGTACCAATTAGTTATTTTCATTCCATAAGCCTACTTATACCATGCATTTTGATAGATATTGAATGTTTCCAACTTCATTGTAAGTAGAGTTATTTTATTCATTTCCCCTTGTCTCGCAATAAATGCAAAAGTATTTAGCACAAATTATCTTCTTGAATTTTGGTTTATGAGACACACTTCCTTAATACCCTCAACCATCGATCCTAAAGATATTTTATACATACAATAATTTTTAAAATAAGGTGTAGTGTGCATGCTTTGAAACAAATAAATTTCATAAGATATTTTAACAAACTTTATACTCGATTTAGTTTTAGAACATGCATTCATCCTTTGGTTCTTCCACTAGTTATAGGTATTTGTTATCACAATTTTAGATCGAGAAAATCTACATTTTTTTTAGGTGGATACACCAATTTTAGCTGAGAAATTGATTGTATTGCATCATATAATTTGACCTTACTTTCCTATGCACTTTCGTTAATATAAATTTTAAGGTGGGACCAATAAGGTCAAGTAGGTGGTAGTGGACCATCTCTAAAGAAATCCTTTTGATATGTAATATCTCTCACATTGGATGAATTATTCTAGCATGATGAACATGCTTTATCATAATAAAATAAATATATATTATGAATACCGAACCTAGTTATAAACTCCAACAAATGGTCCATTGATTACTATTTTCTATATCGATTGTTTTCTTCAGTTGGTAGCCTTTATTTTCCCTTAGTGGCATTTATTCTTTCTTAATTCACTTCATCTCAATTTTAAACAAGGACACATTGGATGGATTTCAGGTACAACCAAATAGGTACCTCTCATATTTGTCTTCATTAAGGGAAGTTCAAGTAGAGTGGAAGAAGGTCAAATATCTAGTATCTCTAACATGCAGGGATCAACTAGGGGTAAGAATATCATAATAAAATTCCATAGATGCATGGAATTTTTTAGTTTTGAAGGGGGGTCATGTTCTTATGATGATGAGAGCATAGATGACGAAAA
This sequence comes from Pinus albicaulis, assembly GCA_034641835.2. Lineage (NCBI taxonomy): Eukaryota > Viridiplantae > Streptophyta > Pinopsida > Pinales > Pinaceae > Pinus > Pinus albicaulis. The sequence goes on along the minus strand of CM076575.1, from coordinate 1,052,903,933 downwards.
TTTCCCCTTGAGGAGTCAACATCTAGTGAAAACATGGGTAACCAAGGACCCTCATCAAGTTAACACATATTTTTTTCTCAATGAGAGGATATGTCACATTGATCCATCATCGCTACATGGTTTGGGGCTAATTTCCATGGACATCATAAAAGTTTCTTTCGGTGGATTAACTCAATTGATGGAGTATCTCAAACCCTGTTACAATTACAAATATTGGATCAGTTGGTATAATATATGCCAAGTATGCAAAGATATTAGATTTGCTGCAAATTATATACATCTAAGAGACAACGATAAAAATAAAGGAGCATCTATCTATATTAATGGAAGGCCCAAAGCATCGAGGAATAATGCAGGGTTTATAAACAACACACAACCTGGGACAAAAAATAAGCAACCCAATTGCATATTTGAGGCACGTAAAGGAAATTGTGTATTCGTATGTGTAATAAGATCAATAGTTATAAGAGAAGAGTTGTTGATCAATTACCACTTGAATTGAATATATAGATACATTTCCATTATGGGGGTGGTACATAATCTCTCATTAATGATTCTTATATGATATGTTTAAAAATAAAATCTTGCACCAATAAGAATAAGTAGCATGGTAAGATGAGAAATTAAATTTTCAAATTAACTCAAATTTGTGTTATTTTTCTTGTCTCATATCCTCATTTATGCAGGTCCTTTCCATCAATTAAATGTTTATGTTGATACCTATTATTTAACATTTTTTTTAAATATTTCACTCTTCTAATTATAGTATTATGTGGTGGGTTGATCTAAGTGGAAAATCACCTTCACGGTAAAAAAGTAAGCAAATAACAATTTTGATTTACATTTAATGTGAAATTTTTATTATTTGATTATATAATCAAAATAATAACTTTTCTTATATTGAACTATGTATTTTGAGCCCCATGACAATGATGTTCTTGATGAGGAAGAGTTGTGTTCATCCCCCAACTTTGAGGTCACAACAATAAATTATGTGAAGAAAATGAACAAACAACTTTTTGAGTTGATTTACAATAGGGATTACAGTCCTGTGATTGAGGCTAGGATCAAGCAATTGAGATAAGAGCTTGAGCCACACAAGGTAATAGCCATATTTTAAAGTGAGGTTTTTTTATGTCATAAGTTTAATTCTAAAAGTTTTTTTTTTTAATTTTAATAGGAAAAGTATTTTCTTTCTTATGTAGAATTATTTGGAGGAGCTTTTCCCTTTGCATCATTCAGTTGATCCTCAACTCAGTGTTGGTACTAGTGGAACCGACGAGACACGACATGAGAGTCTAGCTAGCACTAGCACCTTACATGCATATGCTCCCAGTACTGACGCTAGGTCCACACCATTGGTTGTGACCCATGATCACATTACCACAAATCCAAACATGTAGCCTGGCTCTATATCATGTGGTGATGAAGATGACCCTAGTAATAATGAAATTATAGGTTCATTTCTTGGAGAGCACAGGGAAAATTTTGTGCATAATTTTGGTGAATGAAAAAGGACTTCCAATAAAAACACCAAAAATTCCTGGTATTTTTTTTTTAATTGTTTCATGTTTTCTATCTAAAACATAATTCATCTATATTATTATATTCAAACTAATGATCGTGTATTTTTGCATGTAGGTAACAACTTGTTTTATACAAAAATGGACGACAGAGTGTTAGATTTTTTGGGCCCACCATATGTGAAAGGTTGAATTTCCAAAATTCCAACCTTAAAAAGAGATGTTGGACTACCTTGAAGATCTATTTGGGGTAGATACCTTCAATAAAACCAAGGTCATCACTACAACCGAAAAATAGTTAAAATATTTACGAGACCAGTATTAGAAAAACTTAATAGATAACCCTAGGTATGAGTGCCCTCCCATGATTCCTGAGATGGAATGGAAGTGCATCATCTAGGACGCAAAGAGGAAATAAACGAGAAAATAATGGAAAACACAACCTGGTTAAGCAAGGTATAAATTACATCTTGAATTCAATACTTTTAATTTTCTTTAGTTTTGAATAAAATTGCAGTATATAACATACTTGAAAATTTTCATAGGCTCCCTGACACTTCGAAGGAAACCAAGGCAAGGCTTGAGAAGAATGGCCAACATAAACTAGGCCAGGGTGGTTGTTTGAAGCTACAAGCATAAATTGTAGAAAGTACCCAAATTTCTTAACAATATTGTTATTACTCTCTCACTTTTAACAAATGTAATGACTATATAAAAAATAACAAAAATAAAATTTTTGTATGCAATGCAAGGTGATTTATTTGAAACTGAAGCTACAAAGGAAAACCTTAAAATTAGTTTCAAGTTTGAATAAAGGTGTAGTTGAACTTCGAAAAAACATGTGGCAAACCCCAAGGTCCAGTTTGAAATATAGGTTAAATAAAATCAATCCACATTAACCTTTCATTATTTAGAAAATACAATCATGTTTTATATAAATCTAATGTGTTTCTTTGCTTTAATTAGTAGGGGAGTAGTACAAATATATACAATGACATTACTACTGAGCATTAGTCCTCCGATAGTGCACAACAACCAAAAAATTTTGGTGCTCCCTAGGAACCCCATGACAGTGGGGTGCAACCCCAATATATTGCATCGACAGATGAGGCCCATGGCTATAATAGGGCTATACATTAATCATATACTTAATAATTTCGTGCTTATAAAGTATGTACTTCTATTTTTTTTACTTATTGTCTAGTTATAAATTTTGTGGTTTGATTGGAAATGCACGTTGTATGGTAAGATCCTCAACCAGAACAAGACCACGAGGCAGTCACTGCAATGGTGTCAACTAGTGCACAAGGTAAATAATTACATTGCAAATGTATTTTTTATTATTAAAAAACTACTTGAATGATATTCAATAACTGACCATATAAATTTAATATTTTTTTGTAGGTAATGCTCCCCCATAGCATCCTCGACACTATGAGAACATCACGACCAGGGGTTCAATGTGTCAGAGGAGCCAATTACAATCATCATCAGAATAACCCCAGCCAGATGATGAAATTGCAGAAATGGATGAAATACTTGAGAATTATGTAGGTTGTAATAAGAAGAGGAAAAAAAAATTTGATGATGTACAATGCTATAATGTATTGTATAAGACAAATTTTTGTATAATATTTTTAATTTATAAAAATACATATTGATGTATAAATATTTTAGAATGATTTCTTGCATACTCTTTTGTATTTATGTTAGAAAAATATAAAACATACTTTCTTAGAAGTTTCCAGAGGATTAATTTCAACAAATATGTTTCTTTATTGATTTTCTATTTTGCTAATATGTATGCATTAATATTAATGTGTTTCTATAAACTTTTTATAGTATATAGATTGGTTATCAGGGAATGGAAAGTGATGTGAGGGGGAAGAGGGGCCATAAGAGTTTCCACCATCACGTGGTTCGCCCTATTTAGCAGAGAATAATTTGGGATTTGCTAGTCTTGGAGCAAACCTTCTTTCTTCTAATAGATGAACAACTAATTCAATGTTGACTTTGTTGTTGAAGTTGTGTCAAGTCAAGGAATGTTTTCTCCAAGATTAGACTAATCAAATAAAGTATCCTTGAAACCAAGAGGAGATCATTCAGGTATTCATGTGCCTTAGTCTTGTCTAATTTATTTTAGTCATAAAAATGTTCCTTAATTTATTTTATTATTTTTCTTATTCTCCATCTACCTTTAACACATTTTATGTGCATTGCAGGTATTCTTATTCCAAAAAGTTATCGTCTACAAATGTAACATGGCTATAAACCAAGTGGGTGAATTTCTCCCCTTGAGTAGTCATTCCTTGTCTGGTGTGCACCCCACATGCACCCTACCTTTTGCATTTCATAAAATATATCCAAATATTGTGTATAATGTGTGATTGTGATATTATTATTCTCATGTTTTATATTTTTTTAATATTTATTTTCTTGCACAAGTTCATCAAACTCTTTAAATATTCAAGCACAAGATATTGTTGTTGAAATTCCACTGCAAGAGAGAATTTATTATCATGATAATTGCTTGTGACAGATGTGTGTATGTTTTTCTCTCAATATTCATTTCATTTAGTTAAGTCATCAAGAAATTATACATTAATAATTTAGCCATTCAAATAGAGATCACAGTGCACAAGAAATAAAAGACAAGAGACACCAGAAATTAGGCCAGAGGCCCGGGAAAAACCCACACGGAGAAAACCCAGCAATCCTTTCCTTATAGAATCTTTCGTCAACCATAGAAATAAAATTCTTATACAAACTAACCACTATAAGCATGACAGTGAATTCCTCCAATTCCAAGTCAACCCTCCACCAATAGCCCAAACAAGTCTGCCATATTCATATCCTTATATGTTATGCCTCTAAGCCTCCTCCAATTTACCCTATTTACCAAGAATGTGCATCATGGTATTGTAGGTAAAATTACGTGGTATAAATTCCATTCACCAACATCTCATAAAACACTTTCAAAGTATATATGGCCATGTTCAACTTTTCCAAAATATTTAATAAAGTATGACACCCTTCACAATTCAGTTTAAAATGCCTCTTACGGATTTGATCAAGTGTATCCATGACATTCTGTTGATGGCCAAAAATTACCTCATAAACATTGTGGAAATCACCAGGTGAGATCCCCAAATCAAACTCTTATCTATTTAATATGGTGATTCTAACTAGTTGTGAAATGGACCCAATTACCCGAACATATAGAAAAGAAATGAGAAGGGATCGATGATATTTTATATTATAGAAACATCAACCAAAATTTAATATAGACAAACAATTACTTAATAAACTAAGTGTTCATATATTACAGTGAAAAATAGATATAATGTATAACACAAAAATATAGATCTTAAAATTATATCGTTGATTTAAATAATTTAAAAGGTAACTAATTCAATTAAATAGTTAATTGAATTAATTATTAATCAATTTCACATGTAATTTTGTTAAAATTATACTCATAAGCATTAGAAATAAATAGATCAAAAGTTGATTTGCAGTAGGGATCGTAGTCCTGCAACTGAACCTGATCAATAAATTGAGAGAAGATATTGAGACATACAAGGTAATAACCATATTTTAAAGTGAGTTGTTTTTTAGTTTTCTTGAAGTGTATATGACTGGTATTTCACACATACACGTTTAGGAAACCACCTAGTTAGACTCCCATATTAGAATCTTTTCCATTTGGAATATGGGTTCTGACTAGTTATGAATTGGGCCCAATTACCTGCAGAAAGGCTTCTCCAACGGTAGGAAAGGTGAAATTTGTAAAGAAAGAATGATATGGGATTGGAAATGATTGATAAAATAATAGTTAGAAACTTAAACTAAATTATAATATAAACTAATCCCTACTTAATAACTCAAGTATCGATATCTTGTAGTGAATAGAATGATAACGAATAACATGAAAATGTAAATCTCCAAATTATATCATTGATTATAATAGTTAAAATATAATCAATTCAATTAAATAGTTAATTGAATTAATTATAAGCACATTCACATACAATTTTTGTAAAACTTATACTCGTAATTAGCAAAAGAAATACATTAGAAGTGATAACATTTCATTTGATAATCAAGAGCACAAGTAATAAAAAATAAGATCAGATTCTAGATATAGATAAAAGTCAAATAGATTATAAAAGTACCACTTCTATTGTCTTTGTAAATCTTGGAATCAAAATATGGTTCAGCATATATTAAAGAAAGAGTTGTTACAGTATAATAGTGAATTTCTTGCAAAAACTTAAAACCCCTTAACTTGAGCTCAGGAGGCTCTTAAAAAGTTTCTCAAAATAATAGAGATAATAATCAAGCCTCCATTATTCTCTCAACCAAAGTGAAACAACTTAGAATAAAATAGTTATTAGTTACAAAATTAAAATTAAAATGATCAATTAAATTAAGTTGTTGTAGATGAGGAGCCAGTAAGTGCTTCCCATTGACGATTAACTTCTGGAAGCGGTGTCAAATCAGGAGGAGAATAAGATTTGATTTTCATTTCACAATGGATTACATGAGCTTGTAAAAGTGGCAGCAGTTGGCTGAGTTTCTTGTTCAATAACAGTCTTGGTTAATTTCAAGTAACCATGTTTTTTAATCAAAAATTGTCAATTCAATTCAAAATCCACTTTTACCAACTACTTGACTCTTTTACTCCATTCTACCCTATTTCTCAACCACCTTTGTTGTAATACAACTACCCTTGTAAATTAATCCTCTTCATCTCTTGATAAAAAAAAATTCTTCCATGAGTTATTGGGTGATATATTGAATGATTGAATTTGAAAGATCTTGAGCATCATTAACCAATATCATGAACAAACGTATTTTGTCTTTCCATGCATGAAGAGATCTGTATTTTTGCATCTCAATGATCCTCAGCAAGTTGGGATAGAATCTCTTAGAATCTACCTGTCATTCTAATATTTCACTAAGATTATGTTTTGCATCATCATATTGACTCTCAATATCAACCATTTTATCGACGAATGCATCAACAATCTTGTTTTGATCATGTATTAGGCATGGCTTGCTACAAAGAAGTTTTTGCTTATGTTGAAGTTGAAGGTTTATCTCATCGGATTCATGCTTGAATTTAGCAAGATCAGAAGCACGTGCCTCACCTTGTTCCACCTTTTGATATAATTCATTTATTTTATCATCCCTCTACTTAATTTCAGAGTCATGTTGACTTTTGACCAAGAAAAATTGTGCTTGCAACTGTGATTGAAATTGTGAAACCTCTTGTTTTAATTATTGAATTCTCTCCACTTTTTCTTTTATAACTTCATTAGCTTGAGTTGCTTTATCTATACTGGCTTAAGCATAGGCCCCTGTATATTGGGCTAATCCTTCAAATTATGCATGAGGAGCAATCGATGCATCTTTCTTGATTATTTCTAATGAAATAGCTTGCAATGCAATTCTTTTTTTAGAAAAATGTGTATCAACAACTTTCTTATTTTTCTCATTTTCTTTAAAGTATCTTTAAGTTGAGGACTATAGAATACTTCAATAGGTGGAATTTCCTCAACATTCATTTCGATTTCCATGGTTGGATGTGTTGGAATTATTTCTACATTGAGTCGAGTACTTATAGGTGTTTTTGAATTAACACCGAACTGTATAAGGTCATACTTCAAGTATCTAGAGAAACAATAACTATTTGTTGCACAATATTATCAGTCGCATATGATTCACGTGTTATTGTTTCTTTCCTTAATTGTATTGATGTTTAAATAATCTCTGTAAACGTATTCCATTATTTTCCAATTTCATTAGTTAATGGATTGGCCGAAGAAGTTTCATCTCGTGAATGTGAAGAAGAAAACTGAATGGGGCTATTAATTTGAGGTGTGACCTATGTGGAAGAACTAGAATTCTTTTCAATGATACCATCACCTTTAGGTAATTTGAGTAAATGGAGTGTCAAGGTTGACCTTCGGGTGTCTCTAAATACAAGTAGATGTTGGTATTCATCTAGAGACAACTACTTTGCTTTATTGCAAACTGAAATATAAGAAAACACTCCACAAAACAAATCGTCATATTTTTTGATTTCATGTACATAAATTTTAATGTTAATAGCCTCTTTAGCTAAAATTTCCACTATTTTAGAAGGGGTATGAGGCTTGGAAGGAATAGTAGCAAGCTTCAATTCATGCAGAGCTTGAATTTCCTTCTCAGCATGCTAATAATTTTGGAGAGTGAATGATGCATGAGCATCTTACCTCCAAATAAAAATTTATTTTGGCTAGACCTAGGGATTTTCATTTACCAAGGGAGTCAGTTCCCTATAATTGAGTTCATTCTTTATTTTAATGTATAAACCTATGCTTTTATGAGATTTATATGAATGTGAGGAATATTGTAATGAAATCTTCTCATTAAGAGAGATTTCGAGAATAGTGTGTGATTTAGAGAGAATATTGGGTTACTTAGAATATGGAGAGATGAAACAACCCTAAATTAGAGGGTCTAGGTGAAATTTTTGTGGATCTAAGAGAGATATTTGGATATGAAACCAAATTGGTTTCAATCGTTCATGTATCAAATTGTTTTATGTAAATTAGACAGGAAACGAGTGTCTTTACAGAGAGGAGAGGTGTGAGTCAAGAGGGATTTGATGTATAACAAGTCGAAAGAGGGATTATGGAAAATATGGCCGAAGAAGGCCTATTATGTATTCTTTTTTCACATTAATATAATATAGATATGTTTGTGAATTTCATTTATCAATGGAAAGCGTGTTATTCTTATAATATGTTCAGCATGTAATTTAAGCTTAGGAGAAATTCACATGTTCACAATACTTGCTGAACCACAGTGGTGCAGAGGACTGTGTAGTGCCACGCACACATTATAGCTAGTAGAATTTGTGAGAAGACTGCATAGTTATATGTGCACAATGCAATAGGAAGAGTGTTGTAATCGAGAATTAAAGGAACAAAACTGGTTTGAATGAAAATTCGAGTGAATATTCCCAAAATTAATCCAAGCCTATAACTTATTTAAAATAGGCACCAAGAGTATTATGTTAGTTGATGGAGTTGGGAAATGGAACTGCCAAGTGATGGCTTTGGGCCAGAGGTCTTAATCCTGGAAGGCAAGCAGGAAGAGTGTATAAAGGAGTGTCGAACCAACTAAGCGCTGGGCAGACGTGGCAAGTGGGGACAACCTGAAATATTTATTAAAATTACAGTAAGTGTAATTATTTTGAAATTGAGATATACTAAACAGGATGTTGTGAAACATTTATATACTCTATATATATATATATATATATATATATATATATATATATATATATATATATATATATATATATATATATATATATATATATATATATATATATATATATATATATATATATATATATATATGATGATGGAAGTGAGGCTGAACATCCCAAGCCTATAAGTGGACAAGAGGTAGCATGGATGAGTGGAGTGGGCCCTGCCCGGAATTTCCATCCCATAAGTGTTTGTTGGTGAAAATTTTATATATTTCAAGCTAACAAGAGTGGCCTAGAAAATTTAGTCAAAGTCCCATCTAGAAGCTCCTCCCCGACGGTTCTAATTGCATGTTAAATTTGGTAAGTGTCGGGATTTTCAAAACAGGCTCACGTGGAATTGTGGACTCGTCAAAAGGTTAGGAGATCCTGAATATTCCAATATAGTGTGATAAGTTACAAATTCAGGTCTCAATATGGTCCCCCCCCCCAAGTAAATGCATAACCCAGAAATAATAATTGAAGTGACTAGGCTACGCGTCAGGATTTCAACACGTCGGCCCTATTTTTTATTCATCCTCCCACTATTGTTTGTCATTGTGAATTTTAAAAAAGAATTTAATCTCGGAATTATGAGGCTTAGTATGTAGCATTGGGTTATAGTGCTTTTAGTCAAGGGATTGAGTAGAGTTTGGATTTGGGGACTATACAAGAAAGAACTGGAATCTGGTGGTTTTGGAAAATGGTTGAACACTGTTGCGAATCCTCCCCCTACACTGTAAAAAAATCCACCCACTATATTATTCACTGAGAATATAGATGAGTAGGTCTTGAAGGAAGTGCCTAATTTGGTAGAGGACTGGGATAAGTGGGTTCTAAGTGAACCTGCACTCGGATATGAGGTCGGGTTTGCATCAGTGAATAAACCAACTTGTAAAGGGAATGGTGGCTGAATATTCTTGGAAATTTTCTTGAGATCAAATATGGTTACACTGGTCCCAACACTTTGATAAGAAATTAATCTAGATAACAGCTTGGCTGGGACATAAAGGGTTAAAACATGTGGGCATCCATTACTTCCCCAAACCTTAATGTACGTAAAAAAATTTCTCAACATAGTAATTCCCAATTTTGGTCAAGCATCCATGGGAACATGAAACATCCTTTGAAGCTTAGAACTGAAAATGATTTGGTATAAAGGAATCATCACGAGGTGACAAATGCGGTATAAATTATCAAAATAGTTTTCCTCCAAAAGTATACTATGATAAATATGGATGTGGAGAGGGTTGGAAAGTGTCCATCTTTATCCCATGCATGGGAAGTCTAAATAAAAACAAATGGCATCCATCACATAAGCAGACATGAATAATGGTGGGTTCTGAGTGGTTGTTTATTTAGAGAGAAAATGGATAATATGCTTAGCCAAGTTATCAAATAGTATTTGGACCCAATTAATAACATAACCATCAGTGGATTTATAAATGAGAGAGACCCAGTATATAGGGAATTGTGACACATTTTGTAATCCAAACAATCAGAAAAGGATGGCAACAATGAGACAATAAGTATAGGCTAAAAAGTGGGTGGCATATAGGCCATAGGATTCCTATTTAAACTTATTTGGGTCACTTTTCCATTCCTTTTGGTATCACAAAATTGCACCTAATAGGCTTCTAATCAGACAATCTCATGTAATTTTTTAAAACCAATCTTTTGACTGAAGCTTAGCCTCTTTAGTCTGAGAGGGCTCTCTCAAAGGTTAATGATATTGGATAAAGATGTATTTAGATGGCTAACTCTAATTGGAAAACACCTTTCTTATGATGAATATAGGTTGAAAATAGTATCAGTATGCAAACATTGGGATTATGGAGTCAACATTTTCAGTGATTCAGTAGTGAGTTCACTTGACATGGAAGCTAAGGTAGGTAATATTTTTTAGCAGTAGTACACACACACATGAAACAGGAAATCACACAGTCATTTCACCTATAAAGGAATTTAGAGCATTACATGAATGAATTATGAGTATTAAAGATGAAAACCACTGCAAATGGGACACATAAAAGATATAGATAAGATAAGCACTAAAAACTTAGTTAGAATCTTAGGTTGGTCAAGAAAAAAGTCTTTGTATTACTGAAACAATCAAATTACATAAAGCTGCAGTTTTTCCAAAAATCTCCAACCCTTGAAAAATTCGACTCTATGCCCTTTAATAGACTTGTTACATCATGATATGATCTGCCTCCTATCTATATTCATCGAATTTTTTCCTAATGACGCCTTTCATAACCATAAAACATCTATTTAATGACAAAATGACAGTTATCCTACTTGACAGTTGTTTTCCTAATAGGACTCAAATTGTTCATTATTACATTTAAAAACCGTATCTTCTAAAGAAATTACATATTTAAAAAATATTCTTTCACATGTTTGAATTGGGGTGATGGGACTCATCACTACATGACCACTTAATTGACCTCCTCTAAAACTGGAAACAAAACCATGTTTTTTAGGCAAACTGGTCTTCATCTTCAACGAATGCTTTGGTTGGTATTTTGTCTTCATTTCGTGGTCTTTAAGTGTTGAATAACAGTTTTCATGATCCTCTAACACTTGGATAATATCCATGTATCCATAGATGACCAAAAATCTTGTTAAAAATCTCCCACACAGTACGCTATGAAAGTAAGACATTTTCGTAGCATACTTTCGTAGCACTGCAAAAATGCCATTCACCATCAATATTTTTTATTTTTTCCTTTGGTATGGTCTTCATCATCCTTAGACACATCTCTCATACAAATTTATCCTCTTGAAAGCTCCCAAAACTGGTTCAAAAAGGAAAAAGAAAGCTACAATAGTTTCATAGCGTTTTGTTGTTCTTTAAGCCTAGGCACGCTACGAAACTGCTGAAAACTACTAAAATTCCAGAAATTTATGTAGCTTGAAAAATATACCTTCTAAGTGCCAAAACCTTGATTTTATCATGCCATTAACCTTCAAAATCACAAAGCAAATCACATTATGATTCTTGAAGCATTTCTTCCTCATTTATCATGGGTTGAGCTATTGGCTCTTCAAGCACTGTCATTTTAAGGCCTTTTTTCTGTAACTCTTCATGAATTAGTTCAAGTTTCTCCTAGAGGTCCTTAACCTAATATTTCAACCTTCTATTGGTGGCTTTCAAATGTGTGTTCATCCTCCTGACATTTTTGGCCTCTTTCCTCAATGGAATGGCCCATTTGATAAGCTATTTTGTATTATCCAGAGCCTTGGAAACATTGTCAACATGCTCTTCCCAAATTTCCTTCATCTTTTCAAACTGAATCTTCTCTACACTATGTTTCCTTGCTTCTCTTTTCATAACAGCAATTTCATGGTTGGCCAATTTCAATTGTTCTTCAAGGATTTGTAACTCTGTTTTTACCATCACCTTCTCTTTTCCTTTCTTTGATTTGCTAACTATATCTTTCTCTGTAGGTGATGAAAGTTCAATGATCTCTTGTGGTGGTTGAACCTCTTTACTACTCTCTAATAGTTTCATATCATGCCTTGTCATAGGCTTTCTTGCTTGGAACATAAAACCTGCATCTTCTCCTTCAAATTCTAATTTCTTAGCAGATTTGGCCTTTTTTAACTTCTGTCCACCTTCCTCTATGTCCTCAGCCTGGACTATAGGAGTTTCTTCTATGTCAATGGCATGTAATATATCTTCTATATTTCCCTTAACTACTGCTTTGTCTTCTATAGCCACTACTTTCTCTCCTAAGGCCAATATTTGGCTCCTTGTCATCCTTTTGGTTCCTTGTTTACTAACAGATTTTTTTTGTTTTGCAAGCTTGGCCACTTTTGATTTATGTTTTTCAGGTGGGACATTTGGAGTTTCAAAACTCTGCAATTTCTCTATTTCCATTATGATTGGTTCAATTGGTTCTACTATGCATGTTCACTTGGTTCTGCTACCAATGGTTCATTCTTTTTTGCTACTATTCGTGATGGAATTCTCCTAGGTTTAGGAGTTCTTGAAGGAGTAAGAGCATCCAACTCAAAACCACTAAAAAACAAAAATGAAGACTAGTCTCTACCTAACCTTTGAAGTTCATATAAAACCAATAGTTTCATTAAACCATGATGAAACAATGAAGTCTCACTCCCTTCAAATTTTTCTTGGACCTTATCTGCCATTTTTGACAAAATTCTATGTAAATAGAAAGGTAGATCAAGGGAAATCTTACCAGTAAAGTGTAGAAGTAGCTTGAAATGATATGAGTAGACTTTGTGGTATCTCCCTTCACAAGTAAAGTACTTTTGGATGATGAGATGAAATTTTGAGTAGTTGTCTTTTATGTAGCTCCTTGGAATGGCATTAGTGATAACCATTTCACTGTTTTTAGGCTTCACAAATTCTTTGCACTGCTCCATGTTAAACTTCAAACCCTTGAACCACTTCTCTTGTCCCCTTGCAATCCCTGTAGCTACTGCAATAACCTCTGGTGTGATGGAAACATTAAGCATTCCCACTTTAGTGGTTGTTCCACTGAAATTTAAAGCAAACTCTTTGGAAACCTGTACATGGCAGCCTTGTAATTTCTCACAAAACTGTAAGCAACCTATCCTTCTGAAGACTTCCACTATTGTTGGGTCTTCATTGATCAAATTCATATCTGCTAATTCATATCTCAGATATTGTCCACCCTTGTTTGTCCTTATTTTTTCTTCCATGGTTTCTTTAATGCCTTCACAACCTTTCTTGATGATTTGCAACCTCGCTTGATTATTTGCAGCCTCGCTTGATAGTGCTCAATGTAAACCTTTGAAAACACCAACCACAGCTTTGGATTAATGCAATAGCTCTCCAGAGCTCAATATCATGCAAGAAGGAATGAGAAATGAGAAATGAGTGAATTAGGAAATATTTTGAAGTTTTTATGTCTTCTCATGACCCAATGTTGACTCATACATACCTAAACTGATGATGATGACTTTAGACCTGACCATGTACCTTGATTTTATCCATCCATGACTCGAATGGTATCTAACTTACCCTTTCCCAACGATATTCTGACACCTAACAGCTAATCTAATAAGACAGATAGGAAACCACGCTTTCGTAACGTATCCAGTGTAAATTTGGTTGTTTTCACTACGAAACTATCAGCAGTTTCATATCGGAAAGTGACTTTTCTCATTGTATTTCGCTACAAAACTGTGGTTTCTTGGCTAAAATGACATTTTCGGTACAAAAACCTTGGGAATTGAAATTAGTCAGAAAATAATGAGTGATGTGACATGAGGGGATTTTAAAATGAGTGAGTTTATACCTTAGGGTAAACTTAAACAAGAAAAAATTAAAATTTCCCTTGACCAAGAATATAAAAAATGAATCCTAAAACCCTAATTTTGACACATGAATCTATTTAACTCTGTCAAATGATGCTTCATTTTTTTGGGTGATAACACCTTTATCAATTTGGGAAGTGTTTCTCATTTACCATCACATTCTTCTTTAACAAAAATTTCCCCAAATTGAGAATTGTACAGTATTTATGGCTCGGGAAAATGATACATAGCCTTAATATGTTCATCCTTGAAAGAACCAATAGTTATTTCTATTTTGGTGATGAATTTCCTTTCGCTGATATCAAAATCTCCAATACCCAGCATATCATGTATGTATAAGGAAGAAGCCTGAGACGCACAGAAATTATGCGAAGGTGAGATTTACAAGTGTCCCTAATTGTTGCATGAGAGGATTTGTTGTCACCCTGGCCTATAATTGCTACCATTGGCAACTCATTTTCTTCCTCTGGAAATTATTCCTTAAACATTTCATAAATAGAATTCTAGGATGAATGACCAGAGTCCCTTGTACATATAGTATCGAAGAAAAGAAAATTATCTAGAAACTTTCCGTCAATTATTTATTTAAATTTCCGAGTGGTTTGCTTTGGAGGAGTCTTTTTCTTCCTTTCAACATTCTTGTTGTTAGAAAAAAGTTTGTTGCAGTAATCAATTGTTACAGGAAAAAAAATAATTAGAGGGTTTTACCATATAAACACATCTAAAGAATCGCAAATAACTTCATAAAATGATAAGTTAATTCATTCACCGAATCATAAATATTCAATAACAAACCAATAAATTGAATTAAATAACTATAAGTACAAAATTAAATATAAGCACAACTTTCAATTGTTTGTATCGAGGTTACGAAATTTTAAGGATGACAATTGGCATGGCTTTACTGATCGAAAGGATGAGTTGGAAAGTGATGTGGGAGGTTACATCATCCCATAGGTTAAGTCCTGTGAGGAACAAAATAAGTGCCATTGCGAATTCCCAGGTTGACTAAGCTCCAGTTTGATGTGTAATGGTAGCCATCGCATTCCAATGAGAAGTCATTTGAGCATTGAATGGGTGCATCGATTCAACTTGGAAGGTAAATCCCATACGAAAATACGTTTTTGCATTATAAAGGGGCTATATGATGAAAAGTGGCCATATGTGGATAGGGGATGTCCTTCATCCAATGATAAAGTAGGAATAAAAGGAAAATTGGGGATGAATGTTATGAGTTGTCCCAATGCTTTCATGAAAGTGATTAATATGTATCCCCACGTAAGAAGGTTCGGGATGAAATGTAATGGAGGTGGCGTTGAGAGCCAATAAATAAGTTGAAGTGTACACATAACATGCCAAGAAATCCTAGACAATTTATCCTGGAAGCATTCAAAAGGCACAAGTAGGGAACAACTGGGGGTGATACATAAGGGCTACGTGTCGAGCATTAAAGCAAGGAGTGGAAATACATTAGATTGGAACTTTAATATAATAAAATGTCCTAATAGTTTAGTTGATATGATTAAAGCTAGGATGTGATGGTTCTTGGCTATACAGCCTTATTATATGTTTTATTAAACAAAGTGTTAAATTAAACTTAGAATAAATGAAGTTTTAAAATAAAAAGGATTTAGTGTGATTTTTTAATAAAATTTGAAAGCAAATTATAAATTAAAAAAAAAATTAAAGGGTCCCCATTTTATTATGATACTAATATAAAATGGGGGTTTGTTGTTTTCCACAACACCACACTACAACCAACCACAATATTCTCAATCAAAATTCAAATCACGAGCACTTAACAAACTAGTGGTTGTGGCTTCCACACAAGAACCAACCACAAGAAACTAATTTTTAACTCAAATACCTTTCAAACAAGGAAGACCCCATCACTTAGTTCAAAAAAATTATATGTTAGGTATCATGAGGACATGCAACATATTTAGTAGGGGAGAATGTTGAGTCATGAAAATTATTCTCTATTTCACATCCTTTTTATTGTCTTTTGATAACCTCTCCCTTGATTTTTATCATTTTCCACTCTTCTATAACTTTACTTTAATCCATTTTGTATTTATATGTGCAATTAGGCTCCATATTTTCCAATGCAATTATTTTAGTATTTTGAGTAATTTTATGACTAAATATTAGAAAAATAACATGTTTTCATTGATTTTGAAATTTGGATGAGTTTGGTCATGGTTATATTTATATTTGAAGATTTCAACAATGTAAAATTTTACCATGAAGGTCCAAATTCGAATTTTGTCTTCAACCTTTAAATATCTAATGAGGATTTGAAAGGATCACTCAAGTATCGTGGATGAAGAAAAAACGTGGAAGATTTATTATCAAATATTATGGAGATATTCATGAGAATATATTTAGAAAAAATTATAGATATTTACTTGTTAATTATTAGAAAATGGTTAAGGTTCAAAAGAGCAAGAGGGGCAATTTATTTCCCCAATGAATATGAAGGGATCAGGTATGCATGGGGACTGGGCACAACGACAAATAATAAAGCTGAATTTCTTACATTATGGAAAGGCTTAGACCTCGTCAAAACCCAAGGTATACGAAAGCTTAAAAGCCTAGGTGATTCTATGATAGTAGTTAGAATGTTGTCTAAGTCTATTACATCAGTTTATTCCAAGCTACCCCCTATAGTGAGAAGAATAATCTTTCTTTTGGAAAATTTTGAAGAATTCTCCTTATATCATATCCTAAGACACCTTAATGGTGTGGTTGATGGTTTGGCCAATCAGGGATCAGAGTTAAGCATTGGTGTATTGGAATTAAATGATATTATCCATGTGCCATAAATTATGAGCATACATCAACGATTATCTAAGGTTGGCAGAAGATAGGATCAAAACCATCAGAAATTCAATTCCCAGATGCATAATGGTCTAGCACTAAGATAAATGTGGGTACACCTAGGGTCCTCATGCAAATACGTCGTAATCATGGACATTATTCTCTGTTCCCAAAGCACGTAATAACCAAATTGTCACATAGTTGGATGCATTTGAGCCTTAGTGATGTGAGCTCCTACAATTTGATATTAATTCCAAAGGGGCGACAGTTATTATTTTGTCATATTTTCATTAATTTAACACAGGGAATGTTGGTCTAGATGCTTCTAAAGTACAGGTCCAATATTTTCATGGATATTAACAGAGATCTGCGTAAATAACAACCTCTTAATTTCTACATTCAAAAAATTAGTGATATTATTAAAGTCATTTGGCCCATTAAGATTTAATCACATTCAATTCTTTCTCCAATTATTCCTTCATTATAAGGACATATTGTCTTATTAGTTATGGTCCCTCAAAATCTTCAACAATAGTAAGTGCTTTAAGAAATGCCCATGTTCTTTTAACAATGGTCCCTGTACAACTAGAAATTGATATTTGTAGCATCTATATCCTTGTTACCATCATACTTTTACCTGTTTTATTCTACAATTTGATGGTAGGCACTATTGATCTCTGTGAAAATCACTTAAACTTAATACTCGAGCAAAAAAAGTACTTAAATTACATTTGTAAAATCATTCATCATGTTATAAATCATTCTGCAAAATACTATGTAAAACTTGGAATTATTTGTGACATATTCCACATATTTGAGCTGACACCCAAAATTTCTAAAACTTAAAATGGCTTTACACGTGTGTGCCCATGCGCACACACGCACACACACAGAGATATTGATTTCTTTCATATTTGGTTAATTGAGCATTTGAGTAGTTATTTATTCATTTAGTTTATACCTTGGCACAAGTATTCTTATTTTAGAGTATCCTATTCTTTTAGTTGTTTTCTTCTCATATATGTTCAAAAATTAAAAATTTATAAGATAAAAAGAGATTTCTAGATTTGAAGAACTAAGTTATTTCTAGAAAAAGTGATCTCTAGTTATTAATATTACTCATATTATAAGGGAATTGGATTTAATGGCAAATACATTAGTTGTTTTTGCAACTAATTCTTCAAGGAAATTACCCCCAAAAAGGCCATATTGTATTTTTAAATCATTTTATCACCCACATGCTCCTAAAAATGTTGATTCCTTGCGAGTATTTCCATATGATGAAAGCATTTGCACCTTCTTACAAAACGGGCCTTTGAATAGGAAACAAATCATTTCATTGGAAGTTAATCAATACCCCAAAGGAATAACCCCTTTGGAGTATTCCCTCACTTTATATGAGGTGAGCAGTCAAAGGCAAGGCTCGAAAGAGAATTTGAACAGAAATATTGGTGAAACCATAATTGTGTATATGGGGACTTAGGAAGATACAAAAACTTTAAAAATCGAAGCCCAATTTTCGAAAGAAGAAAAGCAAAGATTCACACACTTTTTTCATGAATTTTGCAAGGTATTTGCATGGTCGTATGACGATTTGTGCGATTTTTATCCCAATGTAATCCAACACGCAAATCCCATCAAATAATACACATGACCTATAATACAAAGACAGAGACATGTAAATCCTGCACTTGAAGCAACAATAAGAAAATAAGTAGATAAGTTACTCATTAATGACATTATTTTTTGTTGAAATTCAACAATAAAATGCAACACACACACTAGTGCAGGATCACAGGTCACATAGTGATGGGTCCTATCGATACATTAGCGTGCAAGCCAATTTATTAAATAAATTGGAAAATTAATAGTAATCTTATCTCATGACAACTTGTAATAGTTAACTAATTGTGATAGGCTTAGTTAGCTCAAGAATTTCGAGTTGAGGGTCTAAGGATAGGCAGGTACAGTGATTATATTATTAACAGGGTCCAGATACAGTTGTGTCACTAGTGTAGTGTGGGTGGGATCAGTTAACTCACATTAATTGAGTTAAAATCAATTTAACTAGTTCTAGCTGTTTGATGAGCTAGTGGAATATCAATTGAATTAAACTATATTATTCACTGGTAGTGTTCTACCAAGTAATTTATGATTCACTATTTATAGCTGCATTCATGCTAATTCTGGTCGATACCGAGTTGAGACAAACGTTCAAGGCTAGTAAACTAGCAGTTGTACTTTAGGAAAACTGCCCAGGTGCAGTTATAAAACCATGAGAAGCCCATGATGGATTGCGCAGTCAAGGAAGGTTGAATTTCCTATTTAATAGGGGTTTAATTCTCTAGGGATTACGTAAGCATAGTAGGCTGAGGGTAGGTTGATAATTGGCTATGTGTTTGTCCAATTTTGCCTAGATTAGTGTGAAGCAATTGGTAGAGTGTATGAGGTTGTGGTGATCACAAATACATTGTATTGTTTCATGATTCATTGGTTGAGTATACAATAAAGATGGAGGGGTTTTGAGCAATTTATTTCCTCAAAAATATCTGGTGTTGTGTATTAATTTAAATTATTTCTCTTACTTGCATGTGATTGAGCGATCGTGATTTATATTCCGCAGATTTTGTAGAAGGATTTAGTATCTTGCTTTTGTACATTGCTTGATCGGATTGAGTCCATTGTTATAATTTCTAAATGGTATTATAGTTGTGTTAGAGATTTTATACATGGTATCAGAGTGCCAGGAATCACAATAGTGGAGAATAAATACAGTTTTTGTTGAACACTATTCAAATTTGCAGGTACTTTCTTTGGAGCTATAACTTGAACAAGATGTCTTTCAATGGCTTGAGACTTGAATATGCACTCAAGGGAAGTTCAAATTATATTTCATGGAAGGACAAGATGGAGGCAGTGTTGGAGGATAATGGGTTGAAGAAATTTATAGATAATGATATTCCCAAGCCCGCAATAGCAGATGCCCAACTTGTTGATGCATGGCAGAAGAAGGTAGCAAAGGTGAGGAGGAGGAGGATCTTGTTAGAGGGAGTTCGAGATCATATTGTCTTGAGTCTCCATGAAAAGAAAACTCCATATGCTATGTGGAAGGCCTTGACAGATCTGTTTCAAAGCATCAGTGACCACAGAAAATTGGCTCTCAAAGACAAGCTTAGAAAAAATCAAAATGGAGAAGGGAGACACAATCGAGAAATACTTGACCAATTTCACTCAATGTCGAGATGAGTTTTGAAATGTTGGGATTACTATAGATGATTATTACTTGGTGATACTATCACTTATAGGCCTTCCCAAGAGCTGGCATAGTTACCAATACTCCGTGAATTGTAGGGAGAAGCTACCATATTTGGAGTGACTTTGGTCAGATTTGGTACAATAAGAGTTTTGGTGGAATACCAGGGATGGATCCTCATCCAAGACTGATGATGAGGAAAATTGTGCCTTGGATGGTAAGGAAAATAAGGGGAAGGGGAGGAAGTCCCATTCCAAATCTGATACCGGCAAAGAAGGCAAAAAGCGTGACATGTCAAAGGTGAAATGTTTTCACTGTCATGATCATGGACATTATGCCACAAATTGTCCACAAAATAAGAAGAACAACAAGAAGGCTCTAGGGGCTGCAGCGGGTGAAGCTTTGGCCTCACAGTTTGAGTTGGACTTCTCTCTCATCGCATGGATGGCGTCAACTGGGATGGGATCTATGTGGTACTTGGATAGTGGAGCATCTTTCCACATGACAGGAAACAAATAACTCTTTAGTAGGTTAGAGGAGAAGGATATTACAATGCACATTAAGATGGGTGATGACGGGAGGTATAGCACTGTCGAGATTGGTACAGTTACTTTGTAGAGACAGTTAGATAAACCTTTCTTATTAAAATATGTTATGCACGTACCAGGCTTGAAAAATAATTTAGTTTCAGTTGCTATGTTGGAGGATCTTGGATATGATGTGGTTTTAAGTGAAGGAAAGGTGTTCCTTAGTCACAAAGTCATAGCACATGTAAAGAAGATTTGGTTTCGTGTGAATAACCTCTACAAACTTGATATAGATGGTTGCGCGACATTGAGCGGTAAAGCAGAGAATGTGGTGAGTCATGATACAGTTGAGTTATGGCACAGGAGATTGGGCCATCTACACCACAGTGCTTTGAGGATCATGCAGCATATTTCTATAGTTCTTCCAAAGGGTACTCTTGCGCAGATAGACACATGGAAGGGATGTACCATGGGGAAGTATACTAAGGCCACCTTTCATGAGAAGGAGAACCAAGTAGCGACAATCCTTGAGAGAGTTCACTCAGACGTGTGTGGACCATTCTCTACACCTTCCACATCAAAGCACAGGTATTATGTGATTTTTGTTGATGATTTTTCTAGAAAGTGTTGGATCTTCTTTCTCCAGAAGAAAGATTAGGTGTTCTCTATTAGCCACTGTCATAAACAATTATAAATCCAAAATAAATTAAATTAATTAAATATTGAAAATTAGGATTTTATGCCTAGTTTTCTAGATTATGTTAGTTCCTCTTGATTAGGATTTAGTTTAGGCTTAACTCCTAGATAAGTGTGTGTGATTGAGATATTTTCTCAACCAAGTTGTCCAAGATAGACGCACTATCTTGAGACAACTTCCTCATATATTTAATTGTATTATTACATTCTTTTAATAATGAAGAATATGATAGTGCGTAATGTTGTAAGGCTCTGAGGCCTTTTCCGCCATGTCTGTGTTTCTATGCTTTTGGTGTGTTTTTTGTGCGTGTTAATTCTTTTTTATTTTCAACATGTGGTATTAGAGCCAATATATTTCTTAGGGCCTGATTTGTTATGATTTGTTATTATACCTTCTATGTCTTTGTGTGATTGTTGAGTTGTAAGGTTTCAGTTGAGGGTTGTGAGCTTGCTAGCATTCCTGGAACTAGTTCTATTGCAAGAATCCGTTTTGGCTATAGCAGTGGTGTGGAAATTGAAGTGGACACAACAGTGTTGTTAAGCATGGGGCTCTATTGAATCCTGTACAAAGCATAAAAGCTACAGTGGACGGTTAAGCGAATGGATTTTCTGATATGCAACAACGCTTCGTGCATGCGCCTTGACTAAGGATTCATTGTTTAAATCTGCACATGGTGAGCCGGCCTTGCATTTCTCAGCACAAGAAATGATACATCGATGTGGATGACTGGTTATGTGCCACTCCAATTATCAAATTTCAAGGGGGATTCATGTCTAATCGAGCTAGACTGTGACCTCAAGCACGAAGCCGTTCATAATTTCCATTGGCCCCAAGCGGTCAGACAATCCAGGAAAGCTTTAAATTGTGGATTTGCATAAATATGGATAGAGAGTGCTGCTACAGGCATTTTGCACGACCATTGACGTCGATCTCTCACGTGTAATATGATCGATTTGTGGTGTGAAAATATACGGTTTCCAACACTAGTTTGGATGGGGATAAGAGCCACCTCTACTCAAGTCATAGTGGAAGGAAAAAATCTTCAGTGCTCCATAGAGTTACGACCTCGACATGTGTGGGTCATTATAAAGAATGATAAAGCAAAGTGTCAGAGAGCAGCTATTCACACCTTCATGGAGAAATGCGTCGTAGCTGACCCGCATTGCATCTTTTGTAATCACGGTGGTTGTGGTATCAATTTCTTATGGAGCTGGCTTGAGACGAATTAAATTGCACTATATCATGGAGCCTGTGGGTGTTTGTTAACTTGTGTAAAGGAATAAATGCTACCTGTGTATAACTTTTGAAATGGTAATTAATCGGAGGAGAGGTCATCACGTGCCCTTAATGGTAATTAAATCGTGAAAGTCTCAGAAGTGTTTAAGAATGTTTTCTGTTGAAGTTAGGTTGAATACCAGTAAGGTTCTTCACTTGGTCTTTTGAGTGTCCCGACTGATTTAAATAGAATACAACGTGTAGTTGTAAATCTAGATTTGTCCAACGGAAAGAGGAAAATTCGTTCAAAAATGCTTGAAGGAGGTGATTGAGGATTGCAATATGCTAAGCCTATAACAAGGGATCGCATAAGGTTGAGTGCCGGGAAGAGAATTTTAATCGAAATTTTTAATCCAATTCACCATTTTTCTAGTTTCCTCCAGATTTGGTGGCCTCATTTGAATTCATCGATCTCCAAATTTAGTTGTTGTTTATGTTATTTATGTCTCTGTTTATTTTTTTTGTGACCCTCTAGTCTATGCATTGAGAGGATGTGTGTGGAAGGATAAATCGGGTCATAGTTCGTCAATTGTGAACTCAACGAGGATGGAAAGCGGAACACTGCCATCCCCTGACACATTGAAGTTACAACCTGTGCGGCCCCAGAAGCGGCCCAACCAGAAAAAATACGACACTGATGGGTATGGCCTCTTGGTCGTGACAGTTATTGCACAGTTCTGCATGGTTCCCTTGCACTTACAAAATTAGTGGAGCGACCAACTATTGCTGATGTTGGAAGATCAATATGAAAAGATGCAGTTTAAATAATAAATTAGGAGTGTGAAAGAAACCACTGTTAGCCAGCAACGATCCAGCAGTCGGTGACCTGATCCATGACCACATACTCCATCTCCAAGTCATAATTCATTGTGTTTGAATGAATTTGTACAAGGTGAAGAGCACAAGGCATAAGGAGGACCAATTTTGAGCTTGACAGCTATTTCACTGGGTTGGGCTTCACAAAGAGTGAAGTGGATGCCAACCTATATCATATTGTGGTTGATGGTAAGATTTTAATTATTGTACTTTATGTAGATGATCTTATACTGACATGTGATAAGAAATTCATAAATTCTTGCAAAAATGGGGCTCTTGCATTATTTCCTAGGCTTGGAAATATGGTAAAGAGATGGGGAGCTATTTGTATCTCAGGGAAGTATGCCAAGGAGATTCTACGGAAGTTCCACATGGAAGGCACAAAACCCATGGAGACTCCTATTGCAGGTAACTAGAGGAAGGAGGATGCTACTTCAAGTAAGGCAGTGGATGCTACTGTTTACAGGTAGCTTGTGGGTTCACTTATGTATTTGGTGAAAACATGACCAGACATATGCTACGCAGTTAACCAGCTTAGTCAAGCTATGGTTAAGCTTACCAAGTTATTTTAGAATGCAGGGAAGCATGTGTTGAGATAACTTGGGGTCAATACAATGGATTATGGTACAAATAGACAGAGGGAGTGAAGCTTCAAGGCTTCACCGATGCAAATTGGGCAGGTAGTCCATCAGACAGGAAAAGCGCATTAGGGGGCATCTTTAGCATAGGATCAGTAGTAGTTTCTTGGTACAGCAGGAAGCAAAGATCAGTTGCACTCAGTTCAGCCAAGGCAGAGTACATGGCAGCTAGTCAAGTTGCATGTGAGGCCATCTAGATGAGGAAGATACTTTGGTTTGTTCGATCAGCAGATGGATCTGACGGTGATACATTGTGATCACCAAAGTTGCATAAAACTCTTGGTTAATCCAGTATTCCATGACAGGTCCAAGCATATTGACATCTGGTACCACCATCTCAAATATTTTGTTCAGTCGCATTATGTTGTTGCAGTACATTCTTATGGAGGATCAGGATGCAGAATATCTTGATGAAAGCGCTTGCAAAGAGAAAATTTGAATACCATAGAGGCAGGATCGGGGTAGAAAATAATCCATTTCTTGTTGAGAGGGAGTGTTTAAATTCAACAAAAAATGCAACACACACACTGATATGAGATCACAGGTCACACAACGACGGGTCCTAGCAATAAATTAGTGTGCAAGCAAATTTATTAAATAAATTTAAAAATTAATTGTAATCTTATCTCATAACAACTTGTAATAGTTAACTAAGTGTGATAGACTTAGTTAGCTCAAGAATTTCATTTTGATGGTCTAAGGATAAGCATGTAGAGTGATTCTATTATTAACAGGGTCCAATTGCAGTTGTAGCACTAGTGTAGTGTGGGTGGGATCAGTTAACTCACATTAATTGAGTTAAAATCAGTTTAACTAGTTTCCATAGTTTGATGAACTAGTGGAAGATCAAGTGAATTAAAATAGATTTAATTCACCTGTAGTGATCTACCAAGTAACTGATGATTCACAATTTATATATGCATGCATGCTAATTCTGGTGGATACCCAGTTGAGACAAAGGTTCAAGACTAGTAAACTAGCGGTTGTATTTTAGGCAAACTGCCTAGGTGCAGTTATAAAACCATGAGAAGCCCATGATGGATTTCACAATCAAGGAAGGTTGAATTTCATATTTAATAGGGGTTTAATTCTCTAGGGATTTCGTAAGCAGGGTAGACTGATAATTTTCTATGTGTTTGTCCAATTTTTCCTAGATCAGTGTGAAGTAATTGGAGACTGTATGTGTTTGTCCAATTTTTACCTGTAGTTGAATTTTTACATTCACAAACCTATTTATTTAGAAAGCTTGTGCATTTGATTTGCTAAAATCCAAGAACATGATTTCATGATTAACACTACTACTACTACCACCAGCTTAGATCCATCTTAACTCCGGATATACCAAGTGCCGAGAGAGATTAAATCTCTTTTCACTTTAAGGAATTATAGCCGACCTAATTTGGTCATTAATCTTTCATTCACCTATCATAAAATTACAACCCTTGTTATAATAACTCTATTATTCTCTATTTAAGTCTCTTATGACATGGAAACATTCTTTGGATGGGATATCTTGCAATTTTTCTAATTCTTTTTATATTATTTTCCATAGATTTCTCCTTTGAGAAAAATCATTTGACTAGATAATGCAGGATTGGGAGAAAATCTCCCATACCTATAAGTGTGTTCACCTAATGCCCTTTTGCTAACAAAATTCTTTGATAACGATCACATATCTCTGCTTGATTATTTTCCATATGACCAAGCCTCCCATGAGTACCAAAACATTTTGTCCTCCTTGGGGCCACAGAGTACCCCTCCCCCTCTTACCAACCCTAAATGACATCATTGTTGTTATTATTTATAAAATAAGTAATGTATAAGTTAAACACATACACAATTGGTACATCAATATAGATTAAATGGTTGGTAAACATGGATAAGCATCAATACATGATAAACATGAAAACTCTTACTCCATGATTTATCTCATACTGCCCAAAATAATAAAATAATATAAAAAAAATTGTAAAAATTGACTAGAGTATAACTTTACTTTAAGTTTTATATATATATATATATATATATATATATATATATATGAGTTTAAAATATATATACACTTTGAAAAACATGTAACAATATTCGTAACCATGAAGATTTATCTCCCATTTTACCATTTAAATTTTTAACTTGTAAGTAGTTGTTATTACAATACCATAGGCCAATCAATATCACATGCTCAATATGAGTGATATAACATTTTAAATAAATTAATTCATTTGAGATAAATTAATTAAAATAACATAACTAACTTAGAGATGAATCTCAACTATTGATCTATAAATATTCTAGCATCTTCCATAGACTTTAAATCTTTACCATCGGCTACAAATAACTCATAATTAAATGAAAATTTTGGAAGAAAATAGACAAGACTATCCACGCAATTAAAAAAACATGTAATAATAATTTTAATTATGGAGATTCACCACGCTTTACTATGTATTTTATTAATCCCTAAATAGGCTTTGTTACAATACCATGGGTCGATACCATCAATTATGAATACCACAAAACCATAACACATTTCATATTGCACTTATTCGTATGATATTTTTTTAATTAATCAAATTAATTAAAAAGGAATAAAAGACAACTACTTTTATAATAAATTTCAACCTTTAGTTTATAACTACCCGCCTATATCCATCTTAACTCCGTATCTATTAAGCGTTGAGAAGGATTAAATCTGTCAAGGTGCAAACCTATTTTTTGAGTGCAAAACTTGAGGAAAGGTTTGCACCTCGAGAGATTTGAACTCTCTTCGTGCTTTATAGATCCAGAGTTAAGATGGATCTAGGTTGGTTTGAGTCTTGTGCTGCCAAGGAAAATCTATCAATAATATGAGAAAAATATGATTAATTTTATCAATAATATGTAAATACATCTAATATTAATATAAGCATTTTAAATATGCTAAATATGTCTGATATTTATGAGTCATTTTAATTTTAAAATTACTTAGTTACCTCAGTTTGTTGGATTTTAAAAATTTTGAATGCAAAGTGACAATGTAATAATATTGAATGATAGAAAATGTAAAAAATAACAATGTAGTCAATTACAAATATTATTCATTGTGATCAATCTCAAACTATTTTCTCTAGTATTTTTATTGTCACACTTGTTAGTTTTGTCATTATTTCATATCGATTATATGAAAAGGACAGTTCAAATCGTAAACCATTTAAATATTTAGATCGAATTGTTGTAGTAAACATCATACCTTATATCTCTTGCTCTCCAATATTAATAGGTTTAATTACTATAACAGAAAAATCAATAAATATTTAGATCTAGTTGTTGTAGTAAACAACATACCTTGTATCTCTTACTCTCCAATATTAATAGGTTTAATTACTATAACACAAAAATCAATTTACATTGTCAATAATTTTTTATGCTTACACGAAAATCAATGCACACTATTAATCCAATGACTTTAAAATTAATGTACCATCATACATCCAATTACATCAAATCGGAAATCAACATATATATTGAAATCAATCCATATAATGCAAGAAATCAAATAAGATTAGAAAAAAACATCTACACTGAAACCAATGCATCTAATGCAACTAATCAAATATGATTTGAAATCAACATCTACACTGAAATCAATGCATCTAGTGTAAGTAAACAAAGAGGATTAGAAACCAACATCTACATTGAAATCAATGCATCTAGAGAAAGCAATCAAATAGAATTAGAAATCACCATATACACTGAAATCAAAGAATTTAGTGCAAGCAATCAAATAGGATTATAAATCATCTACATTGAAATCAATGCATCTAGTGCAAGCAATCAAATATAATTATAAATCCACATCTACATTGAAATTAATGCATCTAGTGCAAGAAATCAAATAGGATTAGAAATCACCATCCACACAAAAATCAATGCATTTAGTGCAAGCAATCAAACAAGATTAGAAATCATCTACAGTGAAATCAATGCATCTAGTGCAAGTAATCAAATATCATTAGCAATGAACATCTACACTAAAATAGATGCATCTAGTGCAACCAATCAGATAGGATTAGAAATCACCATTTACACTGAAATCAATGCATCTAGTGCAAGAAATATTGTTCCCTCTCTCCGCCTTCCATCTATATCTATATCTCCCTCCATATATCCTTCTTTATCTCTTTATCTCACCCTGCTAAACACACACACTCTCTCACTCCATATCTATCAATCTCTTACGATCCCTCCCTCCTTGTCTCCATTTATCTCTTCTTTATCTTCACCTTCCATCTATATCTCTATCTCGCTCTCTCTCTTTATATATCAACCCCAAAAGTACACTCTCTTTCTCCAATATATATATCTATCACGCTATCCTTCTCTCCCCCCGTCTCTCTCTCTTCTCCTTCCCTCCCCCTCCCCCACTTCTATCTCTCGTACATCCTTCTATACTATCTCCATCTTCCTTATTTTGGCTTTCAACATACTTACACATCGGGGTCATACTGGCTTCCGAATTTAGTGCAAGCAATCAGATAGGATTATAAATCATCTACATTGAAATCAATGCATCTAGTACAAGCAATCAAATATAATTATAAATCATCTACATTGAAATTAATGCATCTAGTGCAAGCAATCAAATAGGATTAGAAATCACCATCTAGACTAAAATCAATGAATTCAGTGCAAGCAATCAAAGAGGATTAGAAATCATCTACATTGAAATCAATGCATCTAGTGCAAGTAATCAAATATCATTAGCAATGAACATCTACACTAAAATAAATGCATCTAGTGCAACCAATCAGATAGGATTAGAAATCCCCATTTACACTGAAATCAATGCATCTAGTGCAAGAAATATTATTCTCTCTCTCCCCCCTCCATCTATATCTATATCTCCCTCCATATATCCTTCTTTATCTCTTTATCTCACCCCGCCAAACACACACGCTCTCTCACTCCATATCTATCAATCTCTTACGGTCCCTCCCTCCTTGTCTCCATTTATCTCTTCTTTATCTTCACCTTCCATTTGTATCTGTATCTCCCTCTTACTATATATATCAACCCCAAAAATACAATCTCTTTCTCCAATATATATATCTATCACTCTGTCCTCCTCTCCCCCCCTCTCTCTCTCTTCCCCTTCCCTCCCCCTCCCCCTCCCCCGCTTCTATCTCTCTTACATCCTTCTATCCTATCTCCATATTCCTTATCACTCCCTCTCTCTCTCTCTCCACATTTCACTCTCTAGGTCTTTATTCTTACCTCCCTCTCTCTCCCCCTCCATATCCATCTCTCTTTCCCTACCTGTCTTCACTTTGTCTCTTCCTTTCTCTCCCACCTCTCTCTCTCTCTATCTTCGCCTTCCAACTTTGTTACTATATGCCTATTTCTCTCCTTCTCTTCCCCCTTCTCTCAATATCTCATTGTTTGTCTCTTTATCTCACCCCGAAACATACACTCTCTCTCCATATATCCTTGTCACTCCCTCTCTCTCTCCTCTACTCACTCTCTATGTCTTTCTTCTTCCCATCATTTCTCCCCATCCAACTCCATATCTATATCCCTCCCTCTCTTCCCCTCCAAATCCATTTCTCTATACTTCACTCTCTCCTCCTATCTCCCTCCCTCTCTCTTCCTCTCTTTCAAGTCCTCTCTCCCCCTCCAACTCCATCTCTCTATCCCTCACTCTCTCCTCCTATCTCCCTCCCCTCTTTCAAGTCCTCTCTCTCTCTCTCACCAACCTCCATCTAACTACCCCCATCATTCTCTCTCTCCCCCCCCCCCCCAATTTCTCCACCTCTATCATATGTCTTTGTTATTCCCCCATATATATCTAGAGTTAATATATATATCATGATATATTAAGATATATTATAATATAAAAAATTTAATATTGTATTAATCCAAAGTTATTAAATTTAATAATATTAATATATTAATATAAATATTATATTTAATATTAATATTAATATTGTAATATTAATGTTAGGGTTAATAATGTTTTTTTTCTGCATCATATTACTAATAATTTGGTGGATGGTATTTGAACCATAGGGTTGGTATATAATTAGATCTTGATTTCTAATCCTATGATATATATATGTATTTATTTAACTTACTTCTTTATACCTCTTTTATATTTATTTATTTACCATACCTCTTTTATAAATATGGTATTTGGCCCATAGTATTGATATATCTTTATTTATTTACCTTATCTCTTTATACCTCTTTTATATTTATTTATTTACCATACCTCTTTTACAAATATGGTATTTGGCCCATGGTATTAATAATAATTTGTCCCATGTTATTTGGCCCATAGGCTTTCCCTAAATAAAACCTCTTTTTTGAGTTTTTGTAAATATAAAGACGTTTATGGGGTAAATATAAAAAGCGGTTTTATTTATTTACCATAACTCTAGTTTATTTATATTTTTACTTATTTACCATACTTCCTGAGTAAGTATAAAAATAAGTTTTAATTATTTACCATACCTATCGCTTATTTATATTTTTGTTTATTAACCATATCTAATTTTTTAGTGTTCCCAAAATTCTTCATATTTTAGAATTATATTGTTTATTTATATGGTTATGTAAGTCATCGTTTCAGTTGACATTATTTAGATTTTTTTTTTTTTTAGTTTTTTTTTTTTTTTGGCTTCCGACATACTTACACATCGGGGTCATACTGGGTTGTAGAATGTGCCTCTCTGCGCAATTACTAAGAATCAAACTAGATCCATCTTAACTTCAGATCTACCAAGCACCAAGCACCAAGACGAATCAAATCTATTTTCACTATTAAATGGGTTTGTATCTCAATGAGCTTGGTAGATATAAGATGGATCAAGGTTTGGGTTTAAAAATAATATAATTTATAGTTTTTATTTCATGTCTCAAATATTCATAAGTATTAGCGATTTGTTTGCTAAACTTTATTTTTATAAATTATAATAATCTAATAGTACTGTATGTCGAAATTTTTGAAAAAAAAAAAAATTTGGTTATAATATCTCAATATAATTTCTAGCAAGAAAGTGGTTTCTTGTTGTTTAAAATACACTTATGAATGCATAAATGGATTATGCTGGTTAAACCCTTAGACATTTGATCTTTGCAGATTAACCAACTTAAACATATGGTTTTTAAAAATTTGTACTAGATTTTGAATAAAATTGACCAAAAACAATGCTTCGAATAGAATTATTTCATCTACTAATTAAATTACTTGAACTTGATTCATAATCTTGATTAAAAAATGTCATAACCTTTAATTATTAATCCATTTATAAATTATAATGTTTAATTCTTGATTTATTTATTTCTAATTTTTTAATTTCATTTATAATTTGAGATGGACATTTTCATATATATTATTTACTATAATTATTGTAAAAGTGTTTAATGGGTATCTCATATACAAATATCTGCATTTATTAAATCAATATATAGTAATATTTTATATTAATTATTTTAATGGACCACACACATAATTTGTATAATAAATTTATTACTATGTTAAATTTGGATGGTCAAATTTAACCACCCTACCTTAATATTTTTTTTTTTTTTTTTAATATTAATTGATTTTAAAAATATTATTATATTATGATTTTTTACTTTATATTAAATTAAATATTATATATAAATATCACTTGAATCTATAAGTTACTAAACCATTCATTTTTAGTGGTTGGATTTTATTGGGCTAAAGTACCTTTTGAGGAAAGAGTTATTGCCATGGTTTGGTTATAGCCTATCATTTTGTACTTTATATTTATTTAATCTATTAGTCTTTTCCCATGATTTTATTAGAGTCAATGATTTTGTACTTTGTTAGTCTCGGGTATAGACATCAAACGTAAATTTTTAACATTTAACAAATTTAATTTAATGGCAATATCGGCCCTAGTTAAAAATCAATATAGAGGTAGATGTGTAGGCTTAAATGTATAACATTTAACATTTATATGTGAGCTCAATTAAAAAATAAAAAAAGGTTAAATGTAATATAAATTCGAGTATGGTGGAGATGTTGTAGTGAACATTTAAATCTTGGCTCAGTAAAAAGTTAAAAGTAATAAAAATAATAAAAGTCCATTTGTTATTATAATTTTGTTTTTCATGTTAGCTTAGCCCCTACAACTCAAGTTAGAAATTATGCTCTAGGAAAAATTGCATAAATAATTATAAGTTACATTGTTAAATGATAATTTTATAATGGTTGATAGACAAATTATTCTATAGTCTTGCTTTGACAGTAAATAATAAATTGAGATGTGAAGTGGATAAGTAAATTGTTTGCTCAAGAAAAAAAACTTGCATAAATTTTGGTGGGTAGTAAAAGTCTACACATTTACATTTTTACTTATACATAAGTATGGTGGGAAGTAACTTGTGTAAGTATATTTTTTTACATCTTATTCCTAACCATTTTTTATGCAAGACACTTACTTAAATTATGGTGGGAAGTGATTGATGGTAGATATGTTATTTACTTGAGTATACGTTATTTTCAAGTATTTTATTTTTGGATTGTTTTTTGCAAAGCTTAAGAATAAAAAATCACTATACAAATATCTAAAAATCATGCATGAATATTGCAACCATATCCATAAATTATGGCGTAAAATATGTAATCTAATTATCCCCATGGAATTATATTGTGCAAATGTTGCAATAAAGCCTTCAAGTTATGGTCCAATCAAATGTTTGAAAATTATTATTTTTAATAATATTGAAAATTATTGAAGAGCTTCCCAGATTATCCACAGTATTAAAGAACATTTGTCGACATTCTAAATTCCAACGGGGATCCATCTTGAAAATTAAATATTTATTTTTCAAAGTTAAACATTATAATCTACATTGATCAATGTTAAACTAATAGTGATACAAATATATTGTTAGAGTATTGCCTTGGCAGGGACTAATAATGATTCAATAACCATATTTAAATTTCATTAATAAGAATATAAAAACTTAATATTTACAATAAATCTACCATATAAAAATTTTCTTAGCCATGCATATCCACACCCACTTTACCATGGATATTGTTAATTTGTAAATAGGTTTTGTTACAATACCATGACTTATAAATACCACATACCAAAAAAACCATAACTCCTTTCACAATAAAAAACTAAAATATAAATATTTTAGACATTACATATAGCATTAATTATATAGAGTGAAAATTCTCCATCATATAGGTGGAAGGAGGGAGAGAAATAGAGAGAAGGGCTGGGGCCAAGAGAAGGAGAGAGGGAGGGGGGAGAGAAAAAGAGAGTGATGGGTAGTGGAGAGAGAGAAATAGGGAGATGTAAGGGAGAGGGAGAGAGGGGGATGAAGAGAGAGAGAGAGAAAGGAGGGAGAGAAATAGAGAGAAGGGCTGGGGCCAAGAGAAGGAGAGAGGGAGGGGGGAGAGAAAAAGAGAGTGATGGGTAGTGGAGAGAGAGAAATAGGGAGATGTAAGGGAGAGGGAGAGAGGGGGATGAAGAGAGAGAGAGAGAAAGGAGGGAGGGAGGGAGGAAGGAAGAGAAAGATGGAGTTGGAGGGGGAGGGAGGGGGGGAGGGAGGGAGGGAGGGAAGAACAAAGACATAGAGTGATTTAGGTAGAGAGAGACAGAGTAACAAGGTAAAGAGGGAAAGAGGATATGAGGGACGATAGAGAGGAGAGGTGAGAAAGAGGGGGAGAAAGGGAAGGGAGAGAGGGAGACATAGAGATGGAGGGGGGGAGCGGGGGGTAGAGAGAAGGAAAGAGGGAGGGAGATAAGGACATATTTGGAGGGTAGAGAGAGAGATGGGTGGGAGAGAGATGGGGGGGAAGCTATAGATTAAAAAAGAAGAAAGAGAAGGAGAGAGGGAGGGAAGAGAGAGAGGGATAGATTGTCATGCCCCTATACTTGTAGTAGTCTTTTAACCACTCTATAAGCAGGTGTGGCCCTATCTTACATTTCTTTTTTCGAATACTCAGTAAGTAGACTACGCCTTTTCAAACACTTTAATTAATCAATCTTCCAGTGTTATCAAATTTAGCAGCAGATATAATCATAAACACCAATATCAATTCCACAAGAACACCCATACTTTTAAGGGAGGGGCAACTCCCAAAATATGAGTGCCCGATATTATGTTTCATAAAAATTTCATGCACTGATATTCTGCATACTTCTAATAAAATACATCAATACAACTTTCACACACTTTCCCTGTCGTATCGTGTTGTTACACGTACTCCGGGTCAATTCGTGACCTTGCCTGAATGCACATTTCGCTAGTTTTTCCGTGTGCACGACTCTGCCCAAGAGGAACACAAGTCGACCTGACTATTTGATAGTTCGCACCATGAACCGATTCTACCTGACTCCACCCGCAGATTGTTTGCACCATTCATCGTTATGTCGATCATGTTCAGTCACCCAACTGTTGTTGTGGGTCAATTGGTTATGACCCAACTCGGTCGCAGGTTGCTCGTCCGCCCGCACTACGCTATCGTGACCGGATGTTGCCTGAAACCTAACTTTGCCCTATCTATTATACATTGCACATCCACAACCCAACTCGTCCTTCCGCTACAGTATTCCTCCCTTCCATTATACCCATCCAGTTATCAACCCGACTCAACCTTCGCTGAATGCAGGAATCTCAACTCGGCCTTGGAAGGCAACTTCGATCTGACACCTCCCTGCTACACTTCCCAAGTGTTATTCCACTCATTATGAGCTCATTGTCCCTCACTTCAATGCTTGTTTTTTATTGTATGTTTGATGTCTTTAACGTCCTCCACCTCATATTATTAATAGACATGGTGTGGACCCAAATGAGGGGCTCCCATGCTGCTCATGGGGTCGTCCCACCGCTCTACCACGTCAGCCTGCACGCAAGTTTACCAATTGGCTCGTCCAAGTAACACAGTCACTATAAACTGCTCAGCTACTAAGTGATTTTATATCATTGCATGAACGTGTTCAACTCGTGCAGTCGCCTAAGTCAAGTCGTGTTCACCTGCGTCGGTCACATCTACTACACGTAGTACGACTGTGTTTTCCATCACGTCGCACTTTGCCATATGATCGTCGCACGCTACCCACATTATCGTCGCATGCTTCCTACTGGAGTGTGTTTCTTCTAATTTCATGTGTCGCACATTTCATTGCACACTCGCTTGTATCATCGCATCATCACCCGAGTTGGGAATCCGCCACGCCAAAGCGTGCCCGCCGCTCTCAGTGGTCACCTCATGACTCGTGGTCCTTACATCCTCCACCACTTTAAAAGCATTTTCGTCCCTGAAAACATCATCCCATCATCGCAATCCATATCGGAAAATATCGTTGCAAATTTCATCGCAAACTGTTGTTGACTCCAACATACCCATGTTCATGCCACCAACTATGTTATCATCAAAGTCTCATATCAGCATCCAGACGTGATCGCCCTTGACCTGCTTCATGCCTCTGACCTGTCTACAACTCTGCAAGAAATCACGTGTTGGATCCCCTTGCGATGGTGACAAGTTGGGTAGCTAATCCAAACAAACATCGCCTCCATAAGAACATATGCTCCCTACATCAACATGACTACCAAAACATCCTCCAATCAAGTGTCCATCTCGCTCCATGGCTTGCTCATAAGGTTAGATAACTCACCTCCCTGAGAAGATGACAATGAACCTCATCCCCATTTTAGTCTAGAAAGAGGGGAAGAAGTGGAGGTCTAAGGCTCTCCTTCTTCCTCAGTTATCAACTCAATCCACCTATCTCGATCTTCCTCTTACAATATCAGGATGTATGCTTCTTGGGATTTCTCCCTTAATTCGTGGCTCAGTATCTCCATCTTCCACTATCTCAAGTCTTCTTGTTGAGATTGCAACAAGATGATGAGCTTAGTGGAAAGAAGTCGCCTTCACTAAGTGGGCCTGCAGGCTATTTTTGGCGCAAGTCTATTTTTAGACTATGTCTATTTTTAGACATTTTGATCATATTCTATGAGTTGCAGGATGCTATTTGTGGATGGTTGGTCAATTTGGAAAAATAGATGGACTTCTATTTTTAGACATATTGGGCAGAATCTATTTTTATATTGCCAGTCTAAAAATAGATATGTTCAATATTATTAGCTCTTAATAATATTTGGACTCTAAACATTATCTTATTCTCTTGGAGCACTTCAGTTAAGTGCACAGATGTGGCACAGCAGCTGACAGAAGGAATTACGCTATTCCCGAGAGTTATGAGCACAGGATATCAAATAGAACTCATGTGACAGAGTTTGGTGGAGTTATTGAGGTAGTTGATGGAGTTGTGTTCAGTTTAACTGAGTTAAACATAGTTGAGCTAGTTGTATCTAGTCTAACTTATTGATACACTAGTGAGAGTGGTGTGAGTTAATTACTAATTATTAACTCATTAATCAACTAAATAATACATCAGTTAACTACAGTGCATGGATAATTTCAGTGGAGACCAGTGGAGAGATAGGTGAAAGAGCAGTGTGACTATCAGTTGTGACTATATTGTTGCATGATTTGCAACAACCACTGATTGGAGATGCCAATGAGGATTGCGTGAGCAAGGCTGGACCAATTCGAGTTCATTTAGAGCCATTCTTCAGCAATTATTGCGCAGTAGATGCAGGCTATCAGGTGGCAGAGATTGGAGCATGTGATTTGCTAGATTGGGCTTGATTAGTGTGTAGCAATTGGAGATTGTACTGAGAGCTTGTGAGGAGCTTTGTATAATGATAGATACATGATCTCTATGACATATAATATACAGATAGTTGGGGGTTTTCAACTTTAAGCTTTCCCATAAAATATTGTGTTCATATGTGTGATTGTTTATGGTTTTAATGTGCGCATGCGATTATTTTTATTTCCGCAATTAATGATCAATGGTAGAAGAGATTTTGTATTGTGCATGAAGTTAAAATAGTGTGTGATCAGGAGAACCTCGGTGTATAACATGTCAATTATTCAAATTTCTACATGGTATCGGAGCGATATTGATCATTGGAGCAATTGCAAAACATTGAAGCGGTTGCGTTTTGAGCTGGTGGAATTCGAATTTGCAGCAGTGTTTTCTTGGTGTCGAAGTTGAGATGTATTTCAATGGATTGCGATTGGAGTATGCCCTTGAGGGCAGCTCGAATTATATTGCATGGAAGGACAGGATGGAGGCGGTGCTGGATGACAATGGGTTGAAGGAGTTAATAGATGCAGAAATTCCAAAACCTACTTCTAGCGATGCTGCCACACTTGACGCATGGAAAAAGAAGACAGTAAAGTGTCGAAGAATTTTGTTGGAAGGTATAAAGGATCACATATTGTCCAGCCTTCATGGTAATTTTTCTCCATTCTTGATGTGGAAAGCGTTGACAGACTTATTCCAAAGCAAGAGCGACCAGAGGAAGTTGGCGCTCAAGGATAAACTCAGGAACATAAAAATGGAGAAAGGAGACAGTATGTGTCTGCTCAACTTAGTGTTCCTAAATTGATGTCATAAATTGTCAACCAGGGCTAGTAAACTGTTGAAGTGAAGTGCACTATATGTGCCTAGGTATCTGTTTCTCACTATGTTGTGCTTAGTGTTTTTCCAATGTTTTTGGTTTTGTGTTTTTATTCTTAAGAGGAAAAGAACTGAGTGTTGGTAAAGAGAAGTTGTTGGTCACACTAAAACAGAGCAAAACCTATTCTAAACTATCTATGGCACTTAAGAACAGAAAATGAAAAACTTTAACAAGAAAAATAACTCATAACATGAATTCAATAACTCATAACATGAACTCATTCCAATTCATTCATTAGAAATATGTTGGAATAACTTGAGAAAAGGACAAGTTTAATGCAATGAGGTTCTTCTAAGTAAACAACATTCTACAATATCACAGAGAAAATCCCATCCATGGCTAGAGATTTGTTGGAACACATTTGGAAAAGATAGTCTGCAACATAGTGAAGAATTCTACTCTAAATTAACGTATGACACCGAAATTAATCCATTCCACAACTCAAAATATCACTGTTAAACCTCATTCAAGAATTAGAAATCTTTTGGAATAGCTTTGGAAAAAAAGACAGTTTGTGAAATTATGAGAAGTTGCAGAACAGTCAAGACTTCAAAATGACATTACCAATTCTTGTTCCTATGATGATGATGTATTAGTAGAAGTTAAGAACAGGAGTGGTTTGTAAATAATGAAGGCCATCAAGTCTAACTTAACAACTAGAATACAACTGACTAATAAGACTAAAAATACAATGGATAAAACTGAACTAGAATTCAATCATTCAAACTTTGAAGTGCAGTGAACAGAATTGAACTAGAGTGCCATTAACCTCCTGAGTTTTACAACTAAACTAAAATGCAACTAATCACTGAAATACTACAGCTCTGTCTCATTCGGTGTTAGTGGTATTTTGGAACAATTCATAGAACAAGACTGGCTGTAACATGTGATGTAAATGAGCATAAAAACATAAAGTTCAAAAAAAAATGCAACTAATATCTAAAACACCATAGCTAAGTTTCACTCAGTGTTAGTGATATTTTGGAATAATTTGTAAGAACAAGACTAACTGTAGCATCCAATGCAAGTGAGTATAAAACACAAAGTTTAGAAAATTTCTTAAGCTAGGAATGCAACAAGGCTAAAGTTACTTATATAAACAATGTACACAGAGCTTCTCGGGCAGTAGGGGCCCTCTACCACCAGATTAGCATACAAATCTCCTCAATATTGCCTCAGATCTTGCAATAAAGCAGTACTTCTTTCATTAAAGGAAAAGTATTTCAAAAACAGAGTATTACGGTCTTTTGAGATCTAGCAACAAAACATCAATCTAGCTAGCTGTCTCTCGGTCTTTCAAGTCATTCTTATAAAAGAAATACATAACTACCCTTGAGAAGAAATAGGAACAAGTGTCTTTTTCAATCAAAATCAAATTAGAACTCTTATGGAAGCCTCGTACTTTGTTGGAGACATCTGTAGAGTCCCTGTCCTAGTAGGAATCTGCTTCTTGGCTTTGATCTCTTCCACGTGCATAACCACCTGTAGCTTCTTGCTCAGAATTCGTAGAGAGAAATAAATGATGTGGGAGTGTTGTGGAATTCAACCATATGCGTTTTTCCTTGAAGTGACACCTGTAACCTGTGAGAACATGAAGATAGCTGCGGAATAGGCGACTAGCTACAGAATGGCTGCATTCTGTAGCTGAGTCTAGTAAAAAATTACTACAACAACAAAACCATGAAAATATAGCAAGTCAGTCATTGTATACATTCCTAAAGTGACTTTAATCAATCCTATTGACCATTTAAGCATGTAATTGATAAGGGACAAAGGAAATGAAGTGAAATTTGGTGAAGGGAAAGGACATCTTTGGGGCTCAACAGTATGCCCAAGTACCTCACGAAGTTCATCCAATGCAGGGATGAGCTGGGAAGTGTGGGGGTGACTATAGATGACGA
The DNA here is from genome assembly GCA_034641835.2 of Pinus albicaulis. Lineage (NCBI taxonomy): Eukaryota > Viridiplantae > Streptophyta > Pinopsida > Pinales > Pinaceae > Pinus > Pinus albicaulis. The sequence goes on along the minus strand of CM076575.1, from coordinate 1,052,864,298 downwards.
GGAATTGGTGAGATTGGCTCTCCTTGGGCTTCTGAAAAGTTGGCATTCCTATCAGGACTTTGTCAATGGTCTAGAGAAATTGCCAGGATGGGAGCGACTTTGGTCAGATCTTGTGCAAGAGGAGATAAGGCGAAGTACCAGGGACAGATTTTCATCAAAGAAATCAGATAAAGAAAATTATGCTTTGGCTACCAAAGCAAGGAAGGGGAAGAGCAAGAATAATGCTTCTCAATCTGGTGCGAAAGGCAAGAAGCAGGACATGTCCAAGGTGAAGTGCTTTCACTGTCATCAACACAGAAATTACGCCACTAATTGTCCATAGAAGAAGAAAAATAAGCAGGCTGTTGCATCTGTAGCTGGAGAGGCCTTAGCCTTGCAGTTTGAGCTGGATTTTTCACTGATCGCATGCTTGGTCTCAAGTATGATGGGTTCAGTGTGGTTTCTTGACAGTGGTGCATCTTTTCATATGACTAAAGACAAAGATTTGTTTACTGATCTGGATGAGAAAGATCTTGGAGTGCACATCGAGATGGGCGATGATGGTAGATACTGTGCGACTGGTATCAGTACCATTTCCTTTGAGAGGGAGTCTGGTAAACCCTTCGTATTGAAGAAAGTGATGCATGTTCCAAGATTGAAGAAGAATCTTATCTCTGTGGCGATGTTAGAAGACAAGGGATATGATGTTGTCTTTAGCGAGGGAGAGTCTTTCCTGCGCAGTAAGGCAACTGGTGAAACTCGGAGGATAGGGGTTCGAGTTAAGAACCTTTATCAATTGCAGGTAGATGGCTGCGCAGCAATGGCAGGCAAGGCAGAAGGAGTGGTGAGCCGGGTCGACATGGTCGGTGGCACTAGAGATTGGGCCACCTTCACCATGGAGCTTTGAAGATACTGCAGCAAATTTCTACTGGGCTTCCTAAGGGTACTCTTGCGCAGTCAGATCAGTGCAAGGGATGCACCTTGGGAAAATTTGTGAAAGCCACCTTTCACGAGAAGGATAGTCGTGCCACGAAGATCCTTAAGAGAACTCACACAGATGTGTGTGGACCTTTCTCAGTAGCTTCGATAGAAAAGCACATGTAATATGTGATATTTGTTGATGATTTTTCTCGGAAGTGCTGGATCTTCTTCATGCAGAAGAAGAGCGAGACATACTCAAAGTTCTTTGAGTTCAAGGCACTGGTTTAGAAATAATCGGGGAAGTAGTTGAAGGCTCTTAGGAGCGACAATGGTGGTGAATTCATCTCTGGTGAATTCAAGGACTTTTGCAGTGCAGAAGGAATTCGAAGAGAGATCATAGTACCTCATAACCCACAACAAAATGGGGTTGCTGAGCGAAAGAACAGAACGATCATGGGTGCTACATGGGCGATGTTGCATGATCAGGGCCTTCCCATACACTTGTGGGCTTAGGCATGAAATATTGTGGTTTATGTGCAAAACCATTGTCCTCACAGGATACTTGGCATGAGTACACTCGAGGAGGCGTTTTCTGGTAAGAGGCCTGATATTTCCCATTTGAGGATTTTTGGTTCACCTGTTTACATTCATGTGACTAAGGATGCCAGGAAGAAGCTGGAGCCAACTGCAGAGGTTGGGATATTTTTGGGGTACACTGATACACCCCACAACTATCGTGTGTATTTTCCAGACAGTTGCAAGACTGTTGTGCGACGGGATATCAAATTTCATGAGGAGAAAGCCATGAAGTGTTCGCTTGAGAGGGAGCCACACTTGCATGCAGATGAAGAGCTATTAGTTCCTAAGGATGAGCCTCAGGATGTGGATCAGCCACAAGAGGAGGTTCATGGAGTGGAAGAGACCACTCATGCAGCGCCAACCATCAAAGGGAGGAAGCGCACTACAGAAGCTGAGCGACTGATTCAGGGTGCAGAGAAGATTGTAGGAGCACCTTCATCATAACACAGACAAAGACAATCACCTGACCGGTATACTGGATACATGGCTCTTATGAGCAAGTGTATTGTGACAGATCCATCCTCTTTCGAGGAAGCTGTGGAGGACCCCGCATGGGTAGATGCCATGGTGGAAGAGTATGATTCGATTGTCAGAAACAGTGCATGGGAGATTGTCCCAAGGCCGGAGGGGAAATAAATGGTGGGTTCGAGATGGATCTACAAAGTGAAGCAGGCAGCTGACGGGAGTGTGGAGAAGTACAAGGCAAGATTTGTTACCCGAGGCTTCTCACAGATTGAGGGGATCGATTATGAGGAGAACTTTGCACATGTCGCAAGGTATTCTTCCATACGGACGATTCTTGCTCTCTCAACGCAAATGGGGTGGCACATTCATCAGATGGATATGAAGACTGCGTTCCTCAATGGAGTCATTAAGGAGGAGGTGTACATAGAGCAGCCCGAAGGTTTCGAGATCTTCAGCAGCAAGTCGCATGTGTGCAGGCTCAAGAGAGCGCTGTATGGGTTGAAACAAGCACCTCGTGCTTGGTACACACGGATAGACAGTTATTTCACCTGACTTGGATTCTCCAAGAGTGAGGTTGATCTCGAACCTATTACCGCATTGTGGTGGAGGGTAAGTCACGATCATTGTACTTTATGTAGATGATTTAATTTTCGTATTGTGTGATGAACTGCTGATACACTCACAAAGCAGATCTCAAAGGAGTTTGAGATGAAGGACTTGGACCTCCTTCATTATTTCCTGGGATTGGAAATTTGGCAGCGCAGTGATGGACTATTTGTGTCTCAAGGCAAGTATGCCTGGGAGATACTGGAGAAGTTCAACATGCATGGTTGCAAGCCTATCGACACTTCTCTTCCTGGTGGATGGAGGAAAGAGGATGCTACATCGGCAAAGGTAGTGGATGCCACTGTTTATCGACAGTTGGTGGGGTCTCTTATGTATCTGGTCAATACACGAGCCGACATATGTTATGCTGTTAACCAGCTTTCACAAGCTATGGTTAAGCCTACCAAGCTCTTTTGGAAGGCAGGAAAGCATGTATTGAGATATCTCAGAGGCACATCGGGATATGGATCATGGTACAGACAGGAGGATGAGTTGAGGCGGCATGGATTCACAAACTGGTACTATCATATCAAAGATTGTGTGCAGTGGAAGATCATGTTACTTTCATACATTCCCACGGAGGATCAGGATGTTGATATCTTGATGAAGGTGCTCACCGGGAGCAAATTCGAATACCATAGGGGCAGGATAGGGGTGGCAGATAATCCTTATCTTGTTGAGAGGGAGTTTTGAGATTACAAGATGATGAGCTTAGTGGAAAGAATTCGCCTTCACTAAGTGGGCCTGCAGGCTATTTTTGGTGCAAGTCTATTTTTAGACTATGTCTATTTTTAGACATGTCGATCATATTCTATGAGTTGCAGGATGTTATTTGTGGATGGTTGGTCAAGTTGTAAAAATAGATATGTTGAATATTATTAGCTCTTAATAATATTTGGACTATAAACATTATCTTATTCTCTTGGAACACTTCAGTTAAGGGCACAGATGTGGCACAGGAGCTGACAAAAGGAATTACGCTATTCCTGAGGGTTAAGTGGAGCTATTTCATGGATACTTCAATTAGTACACATGTGATAGAGTTTGGTGGAGTTATTGAGGTAGTTGATAGATTTGTGTTCAGTTTAACTGAGTTAAACATAGTTGAGCTAGCTTGAAAAAGAATTTAGTTTCAGTTGACATTTTGGAGGATAGAGGTTATGATGTGGTTTTCAGTGAAGGGAAAGTTTTCATTCGACACAAAGCCACAAGACAAGCCAAGAAGATTGGGATTCGTGTGAAGAATCTCTATAAAATTTATGTATATGGTTGCACAACGTTGATGGGTAAAACAGACAAAGTGGTGAGCCAGGATGAGGGTGAGTTATGGCACAAGATATTTGGCCATATACATGTAGAAATTATATAACTTATGTGTTATATGTCCAAGATTATCCTGATCTCACACTATTTTAACTTCATGCAAAATACAAAATCTATTCCACCATTGATCATTTGCGAAAATTAAATCAAGATTGCAATGCACACATGAAACAATAAAAATTCACACACATTAACACAGTTGTTTAACGAGAAAGCCTGAAGCTGAAAACCCAAAATATATGTATATAATATATGTCATAGAGATCATGTAACAATTCTCATACAAAGCTGATCATATCAAGCTCTCAGTACAATACAATCGCTACACATTAATCAGGCCCGATCTTGCAAATCCATGCACCGATCTTTGCCACCTACTAGCCTGCCTCTACTGTGCAATCCTTGCTAAAGAATGGCTCTGAATGAGTTCGAATTTCTCCAGCCTTGCTCACACAATCCTCATTGGCATCTCCACTGAGTGTTGGATGCAATCAATGCATCACTATAGTCACAACTGATAGTCACACTTGCTCTTTCACCTATCTCTCCACTAGTCTCCACTGAAACTGAGTAAATATAAGTAACCGATTATATTTATCATTTTTATGCATTTGCACAAACAAGCTTTTCATTTTCTCTACTCATATTCTTATATAAAAATGTAATAGAAAGCAAGAATAAATAATTAATTGCTTTACATTTTCTCCACTCATATTCTTCTATACAGTTTGAGTGAGCCTAATGGTTAAGAGCATGTGTTTCCTCTTAAGAGGTCACAAGTTCAAAACAAGAGGGGGGTAGAGTATGTATGCCTTGCTAGACTTAGCAATCAAATCAGTCCCTCATACACATAATAATAACAATAATAATATATAGACATGTATTGGAAAGCAAGAATAAATAATTAATTATTTTTACTCATTTGCACACATTTTTCATTTTTCATATTCATATTTCATTTTACCATATTGAAATATAATAGAAAGCAAATATATATAACCAAATTTTTTTAATAATTTTAGTTCATCTTTATAAAGTTTTCAATGTAATGGAATATTGGAACATTCTTGATATCAAAATGTAATGGAAATTTGATAAATAACCAAATATTTTTTATTATATTTATTTATTTATTTGTATAAAATTTTCATTTTTAAAACTCATATTATTAAAAAATAATGAAAAGAGAATATAAATATTTTTTTTCTAATTTATTTTTAACAAGCTTTTTATTTTTTCCACTCGTACATATCTAAATGCGATAGAAAGTGAGTAAATAACTGGTTATTTTTATTTTATTTTTTAACTTTTCATTTTTTCCACTTATACTTTTATTTATTTTGAAATATAATGAAAATTAAGTATAAATAAATAATTAATTTGTATTGTTTTATTCATTTTCTTTCATATTGCATATTGAAATGTAATGAAAAATAAATAATTTTTTTTTTTTTTTATGTTTCTTTCTTTTTTTCTATTTATATTCTATGTTGAAAAGTAATGAGTGAATAAATAATTAATTAGTTTTTACTATTTTATTTTTTATATTTTAATATTGAATATTGAAATATAAAGAAAAAAATAGAAAATATAAGCTATCAAAAATTTTTGGATACCCAAAATCTTGAAGTTTGACACTTTGAATTTTCAAAAATCTCGCTAGATTTTATTAAAATCTTACTTAAATTTTTATAATTTTAAGAACAAAAACACAAACTAATTAAACTAGAACAAAATATAATACATAAAAAAAAAACCTAAATATAGAAAATTACTCATCTATTATTATCTTTATTCTTTTATTATTATTATTATGTAATTGAACCAAATTTCACACTATAATTTTAGAATTTTTTATATTGAAATTTAATCCCAATAAAGTAAGTGAAAATGCCATCACAATCATCACGTCCTCCTCGCTAACATAATGCTTTGAGTCGCTGGTCAATTATTCCATGCTGACCTTCACCCACCCAATCCATCATTGCTCCTCCTTATCTTCACTTTCCACGAGCGAAGCTTCACCACAATTACAACTCACGATTTTTCCACCCAATGTGCATCCAATTTTCACATCACCTTTAATTATATTTATTGTAATATTTATAAATTTTAAAATTAAATTTATTTTATTATAATATTGATTATTTATTTTATAATGTAAAATAATTATATAATATAAATCATTATTATATAAATAAGGAAAAAATATTTAAATAATTAAAATTATTTTAACAAAGTTAAATAATTTTTTTTTAAAGTGAGAAGAAAGCATTTTACCAAACAAATTTAATTCAATATTTATATACTTTAATATATTTTTTGTTATTTAAATTATAAATTTAAAATAATTATAAAAAACATGGAATGGTTATTAGAGATTTTTTTTACTAATATAAAAAAAACTACATTGAGATTAAATTAAGATAGAGTTGAACATCACTTTTATAGATAAGAGATAAAACTATATTATGAAAAGATTAATTAATATGTTTAATTAAATAAGGACTTCATAATTTGTTTAACTATTTTGTTGGCAGTTTATATGATGATAAAATTATATTTTTGAGATTCTTTAATAGCGTGATTTATAGATGAATTTTTTTGTAGAGTTTAGGTTGAAATATGGTAGGATTTTTATGTGGATTATGATTGAAAAATGGTAAGATCAACACACATAAACTTTCTAATTGATGCATAAATGTATTTGAAAAAGTCCAAGATGTTCTTAGGGAGGATGGGGGATTCTTTCCATGTTGCAAAACATGGATGTGTAATTTGTTTTAGGAGGTAAGTTATCCAATCACTCGAATTTTCTAATAAATCCAACAGTTATAAGGTATAATGGAAATGAGTAGAACATGAAGGATGGGATCACTTAGGTTTTATAAATCCAACTATCATGAGATATAATGACAATATAATGTGATTCTTCTAAAAATGAGAACAAGAAGGCTTCAAATGTTCAAACATCATGAGTCATTTGTCTTCCATACATCATCAACCCATTCCTTAATAATGAATTTAAAAGGAATTGATCTTACAAAACAACCATGTAGTGTTGGTTGTCTAGAGTTGTAATGTTCCCAATTTTTGCAGCTAATGGGAATATTGCATTTTATTTTCAGTTTTCTTAAACAATGAATAAAAGTGTAAAGGAGGAACTCTAAAACTCCTAAACAACAAAATAAATCAATGCTCAATGTGAACATGGAAAAATCTGGGCCATTTCAATAAAATACACTTAGGTGTGAAGAGGAATGGAGGAGATTGACTAGGTCAACAGGACCAAATCACAGCAGTGTCTAGATGCATTAAACCTCCTTATTAATCAGAGCAGTTTTAGATGGAGACCCTTCATGTGAAAAGGGTTAACTCATTGGAGGTGGTTTAGGGTTTACTAATCCCTAATGTTATAAAATGAAGAGGAAGGCCACAAGGAAGGAAGTTGAAGATAGTTCGATTTTGAGATTGCTTAAGCAACTCAAACTCTCTTGGCTGCTTAACTAGAGAGAGAGGAATTTTCTGTCTAGGGATTCCTCCTCCTTTATTGAGGTTCTCTTGAAGGATTATGTTCTAAAATGCCTCACATCCAGGCTTGAGGCTAAGTTTCCTCCTCCAGCTACAGCATTTTCTATTGGGCAGGAATTGTTGTGCTGTAGGGTGTTGCAGTGAGGGGCTTCCAACACCTCTTCCAGATCTAGTTTTGCATAAAAGGGAGCATTCCTTTCTCTGGAGAATTAGTGAGGAAGCATTGAGCTTCAGTTCCAGATCTTGGCATCAGGCCAAAGGACCTTCCAACATCATCTACACAGTTCATTCCAGGAACTTTGTCCTTTTTTCCAATGCATTGCTGCAGCAGAGTTTCTACCTTAGTTTGTGCCAATTTTCCTTGAGGAAGGGCCATCCCTTCTTCCGGAAAGTCTGTATTTCAGCCCTCTTCTGTAATTTTGCATATTTTAGCTCATCTACTCATATTTTCAGTGATTCTGCATTTTTCAGATCCATATTCTACAGATATGATACTTGTATTTGTTCTTTCTTGAAATCCCCTTGTCGGGTGATCTACTTGATGTATAAAAGGAGTTGAATCTCTATTTTTCTTCATGCTCTGTTATAATAAACTTCATATTTGATGTTTCAGATATATTTTGTCTAATATATTTAGAAATTACGCAATGTATGCTTCATCCATTTTCTGCATACTCCAAGCTATGGGAAATGAGCAATTTTAAGCTTATCCGGGAATGGAGGAACTGTTTAACATAGCTAGAATGCTTTGTTTGAGCTAAAATTTTGCATGGAAGTTCCATATAGTCTAAGATAACATATCACAGATCCATTTCCCTTATTTTTACGTATATTTCTGAATACATCCATTTTGGGCTATAAATCCTCACTTTTCCCCACTATTAGATGAAGGGATTGAACATATTTCTTGTTGTTGTGTTTCTAATTGATGTATGAGTGTCTATCAGCATATTTTATGTATTGAAAACTCTCTGCACTTACAGCATGCCATTTTCCCTTTGTTGTAGACCTCATTGTGCATTTTCTTAAAGACAACTACGTGTGGGAGATCTGTTTAACCCACCTAATCTTATTTGTTTCAGCTCAGATCTTGGATTTAGATAGTATATTGTCTGATCCAAAGGATCCAAGAGTTATTTTCCTGTTCCAAAGCATATTTTTCTGAAAATGCATTTTTTAGTGTATGATTCATGAGTTGTTCCCAATCTGGAACATTACAAGAGTTCTAACTCAAGTAGTTGAGAGCATGATTATTTTTTCCCTCTACTCGCAGTCAATTCCTACAAAGGGACCTGTTGGATCATTATGATAAGGTTAGAAGGGTAGACCAACTTTGTAGAGAGGTTCACACTAGCCTAGTTACCAATTTGTCTACAAAAAGAAAAAAGAAAAAAAAACATGCAATGTGTACTAACCTATTCATCAACAAAACAAATCAAAATTATTTCAAAATTTACCTCATGATAAACCTTTGAGACAAAAGACCATTGTGTTTGTAGTCAATGATTGTAATATTGTCATCAATTAGAATAACTCACAAATGATACATATTTATACCTAAAAGATGTCATTAATAATAGACATTCGAAAATCTAGTGTGGAGGCGTTACTTAAAACTAGCACAAACCAAATACCATGCCAACACAAGTAGTAATGATCTCAAGTAGTAATAATCTTAAATGTGGAAAAATCATACTAAGGAAGCATAAATGTGTACCATATTTGTTTACAAAATTAACAAACAAAGAAAAATAATATTCAAATATCAAAATGAAAAAATAATATAATGAAAGTAATTGTTCTTTTCATTTACATTGTATTTGTGATAGTATAGTTTTTAAATATTTATTTAAAAAAATAAAAGAAAAAAATTAATTAGAAAAAGGGTAGAAGGAAAGATATTGGATTCTTATTAAAGTCAAGGTATTGAGATGTTTTTATAGAGGCAACACAAGTGACAAAAATATGAAAAAATACAAAATATAGAAATGATATTTACATAGGTTAATATATGTTTATTAGTTGTGAGTTTGGAATGGTGAAGGAGATATTTTTGGAATTTAAGCTTCTGTGATCCATCATATAAATTTGCAAAATTATTTTGGTAATAATCACATGTAATGGAACATGGTCGATGCATTTCGAACCAACCAGTGTGGTTCATCATCAGGACTATTGTCGAAAAATTAGTGAGTTGAGAGGCTCATTCTACACCTTAGTGTGAACGTGATGTGTAAGTATGCATGTATCTCTTAAAATTAAAATAAATATACTCTAGATAGAAAATTAATGTGGGCTATAATAAAAAAGGAAAAAAAAAAAAAAACATGCTATATATATTTAATTAATTGTCCATATAACCTAATATAAGATTCAAAAATACAATTCAAACAATAAAAAATTACACATTATTTTTCACTATAAAATAAGTTTGAACCTAAAGAAATTTGATCCCTCTCTCATGTTAGATCCGATCCGAGATAGATATATGTTGGTTATAATTATTGTAAAAATAAATAATCACTACATTGGTACAAAATTCACACAATATTCTAATTATCAAATCTATATAAAAAACATACCATTTTAATTATCAATTTTATATTAAAAAAATAGTATATTAACGACAATACATATTTACTAAATATTTATCTAGTATGAATAAATTCACATAAATAATAATTTTAAAATCCATTTATTTGTCGATAGTCATCTTTAAATGCACCTACATGTGTTCGACATTTATTAGGCCGATAGGCCTTTTCTTTTGAATCAGTGAACCTTGGATTTTCGTTAACATTTTTTATTTAAACTCGACATCTGTACATCATATTTCTATGCCATCTGTCCAAATACAATTCCAGATATTTGGCCTTCACCCTCTCTATTCTTGTTACATTGCCACCCTTGCCAGGGTGGATCCCTGCACCTAGAAATCCCTTTTCCTATTATGCCTTGTATTACATATGTTTCTGTAGTCGATCCATGCACCTGGAAGTCCCTTTTCCTGTTACGCCTTATGTTACACGATTTCCGCACTTTCCTAGTAGATCCATGAAATTGGAAGTCCATTAGATATCAACCACCAGAGCATTGTTGCACGATTGCTGCACTTGTCAAGTAGATCCATGGACTTGGAAGTCCGTTAGATGTCAACCACCTTAGCGCTTTGTGCTAAGTAAATTTGATAGATTTAATCATTTCCTATGCAACACTAACACTTCAAACACTTCTTACATCCGAGAAAGTGCACGGATTCCTCGTGTAGGTGTTGTCATTAGTTCCTTACTTCGAACACTCCCCTGCCTTTCTGTTTCCATCAAGAAGAGATGGAGCTGCTAACCCTCAGAGAAGAACAAACAATTGCAGGAGACCAGGGTTCGATTCTTGGGAATCATTATCCTTCATCTTTATTTAAAAATAATTATTATTTGCATTGAGAAAATAAATTTCTATTTCTAGATGAACATTAAAGTCTTCTATTTCGCTTCAACTACAGGAAGGTGCAACGAATATCATCTAGAAGAAGCATCTAGATGAGGCTCTCTTCATTTTTACAAAAGTATTGTTTACTCTTTAGTTTTCATTAAAGATATTGTCGTGGTTTAAATATATAAACCTTAAATTATTTCCTTTTTTTTATGGAATTAATGGTAGGGTTTGAGTTCGGTTCCTTCTGTGCGGGAGATGGAGTGTCTGTTATAGACCGAGGCACAACAGCTTCACAATTTGATAGACACATGGCACACTATTTGATTGATATTTTTTGTGGAAGAAAATATTCTTCATGTCCTCATTCACCAAATATAGTGAAAGAAGCTTCATCCGCTCCATTTTGACTGTAATGTGGGGTAAACTAGTGTTACACAGCAATTTGTCACCATCCCTACAATCCCCATCCCGCACATTGGAGGGCTCATTCCGTGACCTGTGAGCAGAGACAAGACTTGAAAATACTTTCATTTCATCCCTCTGGAGATGAGCTTTAATTGCCCTAAAAACATCTCCCTGCAAAAAACCCTAAAAATAGCTCTTTTTCCATTGGCGCGGTTCCATAGTTCAGCCCTTGCGCCAAGGGGGAAAATCTTCCAAAGAGGGTGCGCCAATTGGCGCTCTGTCATAGAGCCGCACCCGCGCCAACCATATTAAGAGGTGTTTTTTAAATATAAAAGGCGGAAGTTTCATCCTAACAAATTCCTGGACTGATATCTATCTTGAGTTGGGTGGTTTGGCTACGGATTTCCATAGAGAGGAAGTGGTTTGCCACCTCTCATGGAAGCTTCCTTGATGATAGGGCCAATCCCATAATTATAGGGATCCCAACTTTCCTTCCTCCTTCTATAAAAGCTTGCCCATTTCCCTTGCAAGCTAGTTCCAGAATCTCCAAGTTCCCAAGAGCTTTCATGCTGCAAGAGCCTTCTTGATTCCCTAAGGCCAAATCCAAGCAAGGAGACTATTGCCAAGTATTCGGAGAGAGAGGCTTTTCCCATCCCTGACAGGCTTTATCAAGACATGTTGTGCTGACGACCCGCTAAAGGAGAATTCAACGTCGAAGCTTTGGTTGTATTCTTCTTTTGACTCATTAATTTTAAGCGACTATTGGTTATGGTTCCACTCTTGTTCTTGATCATGTTCATGAGTTATGTCCTCTTCGACTGACATATAGTTTTATATACTGGATTTTATGCTTGCGTTTGTGTTGTTTCTTACATGTGCAGATGTCCGATCACGGAGATCGTGAGGATTGTGATCTGCCAGGGCAAAGGAACGGGAGCACCACCTCTTCTACAAACGACAACGTTGGATTCCAGGTAAGCCTTCCTCGCAATTTGATTTATTTACAATTAGGAACCTGCACTGTAGCGTGTTTGATTGTTGCTACACCCGATCTGGGCTAGTAGGGATCGCCTCTGTCCGCAGAGGGGATTTACCTCCTCAACAACTAGTTAATTTGGGAATTTACCATTTTTAATCCACACAACCCAAATCACAAAAATTTTGAAAAAATAACCTATTAGAAGTGAAACATAACTTGGAAAATTAAACTCAAAAACAGGTTGAATATTTCCACTTATGAAGTCATTTCGTATTTGAACAATATTTGTTTAGAAATAATTGTGGAAACTAGAATTGTTCATAAGCTTTCTGTAAAATGTAATAGCCATTTCAATTTCATTTTTTAAATGGATTTGTTCAGAAACCTTTAAATAAACTGGATTTGTTCATAATTTTTCTGGAAAAATAAGTAATGCAATAATCATTTACAAGTAAATAGAGCCTAGATCGAATATGTTAGAGTCGGTCTTTTCATCCCTCTGTCAGAGATCAAAATCTCTTTGTTGCATTTCATTTTTTATGCGTCTCATTCACTTCAGTAATTTGCATTCCATTAGGAGCATCGGTCTTTTGACGGAAGGGTTTTGTCGCTCATACCCCTCATGCCTTGTACTTGCTGGCTTAGGTCTGTTTATCAAAGTTCATCAAAATCAATTTTAAGGTCATTTATAGTCCTGTTTGATTTCTTGGTGAGCAAGAGTCTTATTAGGGTTTTAGGTCTCTTTAAGTTTAGGGTTTTGCAAATTTGGTCTGCAAAATGTCCAGTAATTCCAACAGGCACATGAGGGAGGTTCAAAATCAGTTTTCATTGCAAGATTTCATCATCAATAATGCTTGATCATGATTATTCTTTAAAACTCTGTTTTGAAGAAGAAATCGTCAAATTTATGTTTTGTAATGAATATGTAATTTTTAGAGTTTTTCAGTTGTGAAACTACTTCAGGCATAGCCTTGGTCGCATTTGCCGAATTCCATGCCAGCTATCCCTGCAGAAAATAAAAAAAGTTTCGTCATTCAGCTCCAAAATCAAAGGAAACAACAAAATCAGAGTTTACATTAAGAATTGCAAAGTGCCATAATTAAAACATAGAAAGTGGGTTATTTCAAATCAACAAATCAAAGTCCAGGCTATAAAAGATATTTTTTGTGTTTCAACATCTCATTCACATGTCAAGAGATTGCATTTAGTCGAGCTAAGTCGTGGAAGAGAAAAATAGCATTTGAAGGCCGAGCTGTTGGTAAAATTTGCAGGCGCGGTGCATAGAAGGGTGGTCGCGGCACATACAGACTACGCGACGCATAGAGAAGTTTTTCACATTGCAAATTTTCAACGTGCGCGATGCACACAGCTTGCGTGGCGCACTGGGTAGTGCACGCGGTGCACAGAGCTGACAGGCAAAATTTCACCTCTGCTCAAACAAAATTCAAATCGACTCCATCTTCCATGATCCAAGTAGGTGTGTGAGCCTTTGCCACTGCTATCAAGCAGTGTTTGCTGTGATTTGAAGAGAAAAATATAAGAGTTGAAAGGTAAAAACATGAACCCTATCTTCTTGTCAAAAGTATGATTTGGAACTGCTCCTTAGGGTTTTAAAATTGGTGGTTTAAAAAACAATTTTGTGCCAAACATTACCTTCCCAATTGGTTTACTCCCTTCACTATTTTACAATTATCACAGTGCCTCCCCTTTTCCCTATTCCCTTATAAAATCACTCATATCACTTGTTCCTAAATCCTATTTCCCTATCCCTAAACCCTACCATCTCCCATATCATTTGCAAAATTCCCAATTCCCAAACACAGTCAAGTGACTATCGCCACATTGTAAAATTCACTTGACTGAACCACATTCCTACCACTGTACCATTTCCCACAGTCCACTATACCCACTGTCCATATTCCTCACAGTCCCTCATTTCCCTTTGGCACACATTTGGCACTTGGAGACAAAGACACCAAGTCCAAATTTCTCATTTTCAACGAACCAAACATACACTTGTCATACACATTGCAACACCATGGAGGTGGACACAGATTCGTCATATGACCAAGACAGTGACTTTACAACCGAAACTACATGCACCAGGAGGACACTAAACGTCGAAAAAGGGAGGATAGACTCCGAATCTTGGCCAGAGCTTCTTTGGCTGAGCATGATACTTGATGAGGGACCTTCAGTCCAAATTTCAAGGAATTTGGAGAAAATTTTGTCAATTTTGAATTTTTGGTCACAAAACAGGTTTTCCTGCCCTACACGTAGCGCCACCTTGCGCATGCTTACATTTAAGAGATCTTCTGGAGGAAAAATTGATATTTTTGGATTTTTTATGAAAATTTTTGCATGCTCAGGAATGGCCTAAGGATTTCATCAAGTTCTGGGTGGCCTAAAGGGTCAAAAACACCTTGAAAATGGCCTTTCTGCCACTTTTTGCACACACAGGAACTAGTCTTGGGATATTGAACTTTTGGAGGGGAAAATGGACACCAAATCCAGAAATTCTACTTGGGATGGAAAGTAGACAGACAGGGCTTTCTAACGAGCTATCATGAGCTCAATTTGGACTTCCGGAAGTGCCTAAAAATCAGCTCCAAAGTTGTGTTATGCATACAGATTTTGAGCGCGGCGCATAGAGAAATTTGGCCTCATTTTCACTCTTCAGCTCAGAATTTCACCCAGTTTTGACTAGTTTTACTTTCTGATGTAACTCTTGATCTATCTTGATGTAATTTCTTGACCATGATGTAAATTTGGCACATTTTTACTTGTTCTAGAGGATTCATTCACTAAAAAGTGAAAATTAAATGAATGAATCAGTTTCCTACCATATAGAGGCAAGTTGTTTGATTGCCTAGATTTCAGTTCCTAGTTTAGAATTGGTTGAAACAACTCCTAGAAGGATGAGCTCAACCCCTAGAGGCATGGGAATGGGTTAGGCTGGTCTATATTATGTATTTTCTAAGTCATTTTCAGGGTTGGACTCTTGGGAATAGTTTGGCACCTCATTGTATATTCATTTCAGCATTTTTTGGCAAAGGAAAGACCAAGGGTTTTGCAGCACTTGTTGGGATCCTTGTGGCTTTGAGTTTTGATGGTTTTTTTCTCCATGTAATTGTAAGTTCATTAATTTTCTATGTATGCCATTTCCCTTCTCTTTTCTTCTGAAACTAAACAAATGAGTGACTAAGGTAGAATCCATTAATTTGCTGGTGCTCTGCCTTAAGCTTTTGTTTAGTTTTATATGTTTTCATCTGTTTGAAGAGGATCCTTGCAGCCTCTTGCCCTCTTTAGCTCCTCAATAGTATTTTCTATCCATTCATTCAATCTAAGACATCAAAGCCATTGCCTTCCTTGCCCCAACTTGAACTCTGCAAGAATTTGGCCTCATCCCCAAGCCCAAAAATTGCCTTTCCCTTTTTCCAACAAAAACCCTAAAAATCAAAATCAAACTCCTTTATTCATATACCTAGCCTAAAATTAGCATTCATTTCAGTCATCTCAAGTCCTATTGATTACTTATCGCTGAGATTGACCCGGAGAGAGCCCTCTCCTGTTCTGGTAGGGCTAGCTACCAGACTAAGCGTGGTTTGATGTTACCCTGAACTCTGCCTTCCTTCAGCCTGAGATAGATTTAGGAAATAATATAATATTTTATATTTTAATTAATGTTTCAGATACGGATGTCGAAAGCTGCAAGAAATCAAGGCTCCTTGAGAATATTAGAGCTTCTATTCTATCTCCATGTCGTTCTACAGGTTAAAATTTGCGACATCCTTCTCCTTCTATAATCATTATTCATGAACGCTGACTTTATATCCTTTTGATGTTGTGTTTCTTACTCCACAATCAATCATACATTCGCAGTCATTCTAGAAACTGTGAGTGCATTATTGTCCATGTTTAAATTCCAAAACAAGTTCTAGTATACTATGGATTCAACCTATTGTTGGCCTGTTCCGACTTGAAAGGTATTGAATTTTACAAACAGTTATAAGATGGGATTTGAACTCTTTAAGTAACAATTAGATGATTGCCCAAAAAATATCGCTTAGTTCTGTAGAAATAATATCAACCATCCACCAAGGACAATTGCAGGGATGCTGATTTTTGGATTATGTCACTGGAAAATCTGGTCTTTTAACCCCTTACATGAATGAGGCAATCTTGGGCACACATTAGTCTCAATCTTTTAGAATCTTTTAGGCGAGCATTTTTTATGCATTTTTTAGTTTTACTTCCAAGCTTTTCAGTGTACTCCTTATTTCTGTTGTCAATCACAAGTTTTGGTTGTAAAGGGGACTAGAAAAAATTATTCTCATTTATAGTGTTTATTTTCTGTGTGTGTGAGAGAGATGCAGATTAAATTCTGCTAAAATTTTATTTCGATTTCGACGAGAATAGGTTCTATAGACCAGGTACGTCTCTGATGACGTTAAAAGATGAACAAACATATATGTGTGTTTGTGTGTTTACAATTAAATTATAGTTAAATTTGGCTTTTGACTTGGATGAAAATATTTCCATATAAGCCAGGTTGGTCTGAGACGACCTTATAAGAAAAGACAAACAAATGACATCTATGTGAGAGGTTTTAATCTACCGGAGACTTGATTTATGTAGCATTTGCAAGTGAATTTTCCCCTACTGCCCATGTGTTTGAATGAGTGTTGAAGTTAGAACAATTTTGTAAAGGTTCATGTATAACATGGTAAATGTGAAGATAAAACGAAAATAAAACGACGTTACAGGAGGCTCTCTCGGTGATAAATTTATGGCATTAAGTTTTTTTATTAAAATTTAATTTAGATTAGTTTCAAAAATTAATTTTATAGTTTATTGTGGTTGAGAATACTCAAAACGGGTTGATTTTAATTTTAGTTTTTAGTCAAAAAGGTGTCATAAATTGTGAAAATTGGAATTGTGTTAGCTAATCTTCCATGGCAATTACTGTTTGCATTAGCAAATGAAAAAAAAAGTGACTAAAATATGAACAAGTTAAATTTTGGTGGAAGACAAATGAACAAGTATCCAAGGTATTTGATTTAGATAAAAAAATAGAGACCCTTTGTTAGGGTGAACATTCAGAAATCTTTTTTTATAATTATAAGATTATGCTTTGGGAGGATGTAATGCTGATAAAGCCAAGATTTTGAAGGAGATTGGAGTTCAACGGGATGGGATTCCAAGTAGCCATCTCTTTGGCTTAAAATTCCTTGTAAACCAATTAATACATATGTAAAGGCTGGTTTTTAAACCTATCCAACATTAGTCGCTTTAGTGCCCAAGCATAATGATTTCAAGCACCAAATATTCATGGTACTAAAATATCCGCTTGGATTACCTTGAAAGTTATTGTATCAGTTTATCAGGGAAATGCTGAGAAGATCTATGTATCTTCTCTATGCATTGCACTTGAATTGGAGTAAAGCTCATAGAATTTGATTTTATTAAATGGAAATTCAATCAATTATTTTTCTTTAAAATATTTTCCTTTCCCTAAAGTTGACTGGTTGCTAAATGAATAAAAAGGACATTGTGTTAGCCAACCTTACAATGCATCTATTGATTTTCTTCTCACATCGCAAAAATAATGTGTAGAAGATGAACAAGTTAAATTCTAGTGGATGACTAATGAACAAGTAGCTGAAATATTTAATTAAGAAAAAATCTGGACTCTTTATCAAGATTAACACTTAGAAATTTATCTTATTCTAAAATCATGCTTTGGGAGGATGTAATGATGAGAAACTAAAAAGTTGAAAAAGAGTGGAATTTTTAAATAGGAATGTATCTGCACGGTGTATTACACTTGAAATACACTTGAACTTGAGTAAAAATGAGAGGATTTAAGCTTATAAAATAGCAGTCCAATCAATGTATTTTTATTTAAAATAATTTCCTTTTCTCTAAAGTTAAATGGTCACCAAGTCCATTGATGGTACTCAAAAACGAACTTTTGAAGCTTGAATGAAACAACTTTGCGGGATGATGCTTGAATGGAATACTCAAAAAAGTTTTATAAATAATAGTCTATCAGAGCTTCCAATTTTTGTAGGAACTATAGATTTTTTTCTTCTCTGCAATGCTATTATATTTTTTAAATGAGGTGTCCATGGTTTGAGTTTTATTGCATATCTTCATTTGAGGGGAAGTTTGTCATCTATCTTCTTATTAAATTGATTTCATGATTGAAAATATGTTGTCATTTTTTTTTTGAAATGATTGTCTTCAATGCCTAATTTATTATCCATGAGAAGTAATGGGTTTAATAAATACTTGTTTATTTATCTTTCACAATTTAGAAGGAAAAATACAATTCTTGTGTTGGCCCATTTAAAGGGGTTATTTATTTGTTTTCAAAATGCTAGCTAATAGCCTAGATATGGGTTGGGTTAAAGTATTATGAAGATATGAAATGAACGATTGTGAAAATCGGGCTTTAATTTCTCTCTTTAACATCTCCTTTGATGTGAAAATTATTACTTTGTCAAATTTTGTTACTTTGCAGTCTAACCACACTATTTTAAGTGAGGAAGACACTCTTCAACGTCAAAAAGAAGCTATAACAGTTTGAGCTTTAATTTCTCGCTTTAACATCTCCTTTTATGTGAAAATTATTACTTTGTCAAATTTTGTTACTTTGCAGTCAAACTGCACTATTTTAAGTGAGGAAGACATTCTTCAACGTCAAAAGGAAGCTATAACAGTTGTTTCTACAGTGCTTTCTATATCTACAGTGGAGGATGGAATTCTTCTGGTCACTTCAAGTGGTAAAGTATTATATTATTTTAATTTTTAAATATAAAATTGGCCTTTAACTTCATTGAAAATACTTTATTGTAATATTTGTTTCAACTTTTGTTTCACTAACAACCTTTCTACATATCTTTTCGTATGAAAAGATATCCGATTATATTCTCTCTTCCATTTCATTCATTTTAGAGTAGCATATATTATTCTATAGTTACTTCAATTTTTCTAGTTACTAGTATTTGTTGCTTTATATTCTTTAAGCTTCTTTAGCACTATTGTATTTTTTCTTGAACGTGCATTCAACCATGTAGTTACTAGTATCTGTTGCTTTGTATTCTTTAAGGTTATTTAGCACTATTGTAATTTTTGTTGAACGTGCATTCAGCTATGTCTTGGTGGTAGCAGAACAAACCTTTTTGGAAACATCTTGTCTTTCACTTGTTTTGTCATTGGCATAATACTTCTTAAATTTTCCGCATTAATTCTTTCAAGGAACTGGAAAAAAAAAAGCCTGTACGTGCCACCCTTTTTATTTCATTATCTTTAGTGGTTTGATTTTGATTTTTTCAGTCTATTTATGTTGTCTCTCCTCTACCACAAAGGGGGATTCCGTAGAATAGGATTACTAGAGCTTATACAATGAATTCCAAGGTGAAATGAAGGGATGGCTACAACAAAAGGAATTACAAAGGTTTAGGAAATAAGATGGCTGAATGGACCAATGACTATTGTTTTTCCATTTGGAATATGGGATTAAATCAAGGTTTAGTGGGAGACTATCCTAATGGGGAATAATGGCATTGAGACTGAAATGTACTAAGCATCAACCATTTCCTTGCTAACCCAAACTGCATAAATTTAGCTAAATAGATTACTAGTCTAGATAAACTCCAATACTGCATTTAGTCGAGCATAGAGAAAGAATGTGTGCATAAACAACATCTTGAGGATAGCATAAAGGAAAAAAAATAATAACATTACCAAATTCACTACTTCATAAATGTGTGCCGATTTAATTCCAACAATATGAGAGATCATTAAGATCTATAAGACATCCTCATTCACAAAGCATTTTCATTAATCCTCCAAAGTCATCCAATAGATATTCCATTAAGCTCCAAGAGATTTCTCCCAAATCCAACCATATATCAAATGAAGAGAACAAACCCTTATATTTCAACTCTTATCTTCTCAACAATAAAGAAGTACTTGTTTTTCAAGATTTATTTGTTCTACAAAGAATACCAATAAAATAACATTTTCAACAACTTCATTACTAAAAGTAACAATTGTTGTTGAGATCCACTTTCTTCTTCAAGAAGAAATTATAAAACATCCAAGGAAAATGATATAGTAATGTTCTCACGTAACCAATTCCATGTGACAAGTCAACAATAATCAAATAATAAAGTTTGTTATGCATTATTTTATTTATTAAATATTATATCACATTATCGGCTTATTTCTTTCTTATGGTATTATGGATTAAAAGAGAAATTATGGTATTAGGAAGTTAAAAACAATGATGAAGTTATGGGTTAAGAAAACAACTCACTGATGCTTACAAAATGTAATGGACTATAAATACTCTGCCACAACTTATATGGCTGACATTGGAGGATAACACCTTTAATTATTTAAGACTACCTTATCAAAGCATTCATTCGTTTGGGTTTAACTTCTACTAGATTCAAACTTTTATTCCACATGGCTTTTTTTCTTAACCAATAAATGGATTTTCTTCATAACCAATAAATTTGTCTTTGGAAACAATTATTATAATTGTTAATATATAAATTATTATTTTCTTGATTATCAAATTTGAATTAGTTTTTTTTCAAATTAATAATCCTATCGGCCTCTCTTTGCACCTTTTGGGGCAATTGCTAATTTATTTATTTTTAAAGATGGATGAGATTGAATGTCCAATGAATATACTCACAATATTCTCCATTTGAGTGCTCGAGCTGCGACTGGCATGAAAAGGAGCGCGAACCCTTGTAATTAAAATTAATTAAAATCATTTTCAATAAATAATGTGTAATGTACATGATAAAAAAAATTATTCACTTCTTACCATACTATAACAACTTCAACATTAATCTAACCATACACTTTAATTACATTCATAAACTAATCATTCGTTCAGTTCTAAACTCGAGATTTTAGACCTTATTATAAAATATGTGACAATAGGTTTATTGTTCCGCATATAATTTTAACCTACCCCTTTAACTATGCCACACCTCCGTCGACAGGGTTCATCATGAGCCTATTTAATGTCTTAGTATTTTTTCAATCCACTTGTACCTCCACATCTTTGTAATGGACTTGCACATTAAATTCTTCGATAGTTGTGCAAGGTTATGGTATGGGTTATGTGTTTTATGGCCACTTACCATCTCGGGTGTCGTCCAATTTTCTTGAGATCGACGATGGCTTCACAGCGGGAAAAGTTTTGGTAAAACCCTCTCACTCAACCCGCTTTGTCATTTTACCTTCTTCTTTGTAATATTTGGGTCTACTCTAGAAGAGACTATGACTGCTTACTTGCTGCAAACTCCATCATTACTGTACAATCCAATGGTTTGGTGTTTTTCCATTGCCCCTCGGACTGCCATCCAAATTTGGGCAACTCCCTCAGAGCTTAACAACTCCTCGATGTTTAACCCGTTTAGAAGTTAGACACAGCTCTCAGTTCTTCATGGGGTCTTTTCGCAGGCGATTCGACTTCCGACCAAAATTTCGGCCATGAGTAGGTAAAATTCCTCAATTGGGTTTGATTTCTATTCTTCGTTTATACCATTTTTCAATTTCATGTTCCCAGATTTATATTTCTTAAATGACGAACTTAACCCCCAATCTCTGCTATCGGTTTTCGTTTTTCATTTCTACAGGTTGGCGTTCAATACATTTTAAGGGTTAAGAGTTTCTAGGTTAATACCCATTCAGGTTTTGTTGTTTAACTATTCTAGTTTAGTTTGACTCAATCATTTATCGTGCCACCACTTGAAGCTAATGGCTTCCATGTAGTTTTGTAGGTGCTCTCCTTCCGAAACATCTAGGTTTTGGCTACTAAGTTTATTTTCTGGATTTAAACTAACAGCTCCGCGCTGCCCCCTCCTGGTATTTGTTTAGTGATTTCGCTTGTTCGCTAGTAGTCCCTTTCCCCTCGCCAGCGGGTTGTGAAGTTTTTTGTTAGGCTAACTGTGTTTAGGGTCCTTAACTCAATATAAATGCATACAGTGATGCATGGCCGCTCATTTACTTGTGGATTTCTGTGGTTAAGGCACGGTAATGTTTTCTTCTCATATTTATGTAGAGATATTAGAGGGTTTCTTCTGAACTTGCCTCTTCCATTCTCGGTTGAGTTTTCACGAGTTTCTTGTATGAGCTGTGTGAATGGAAAAAGAGACAAGTTCTAATATGATTATCTATTTTCGTGGAAAGAATCAACTCTTTCGAATTACTTCTTGTACTTTGAATACTGTAATATTACTTTGTATGCCTCATCTTAGTTAAATTATGTATACACAGATTATTATTTTCTTATGTTTTTATGATAGTTGTATACTGTTATGTTCATCGAGCCTCTGGCCAGTTGTATACTCCGTAAAAATTTGATTTATATTTGAATGTATCTGGTTATTAAGCTTACACCTATACAGTATATGTTTATTAGCTAGCAGTAAAGTTTCAGAAGTGAATAAGTTTTTTCTTTAACTTCGCACTCTTAATTTTATTGAGTTTACCAATACAGGTTTATCTATCTCTAGATTCTGGTGACCGGACCACCCGAGTACTGTTTGTGTATAGTTAAAATTAGGAGAAACAATGTATTCTAGGTTGAGGGTTTCTCCTCGTACCTAGAATCAACAGTTCTCTCCAAGCAGATTAAGATAGTCAAAGATCCATCATTTGATTTCTTGCTTCGAATTTGCCGAAGACTTCAGGGGTTTTTAATGGCTTTTCTATCATTTTATCTATTGTTGTTGTTTCTCCTTTATTATTAGTACTGCATAATTACTGTGTAATTTATTAGAAAATGTACTGCATCTATAGCCAGTTACTCAGTTCCACCTATGTTCACTTAAGTAAACCCAACACATAATCCATAATATAAAATTCTTGACATAATTTACAGAACTAAGAAATAATTGCTAAATTCCTAGTTAATCTCAGAACCCTTTCATTTCCAACATTTAGCCTTTACAGAGCCCACGTGATGTAGAGCAGTCGATGATGGGGTGCACTGTTAAGGCACTCCATTTGCAAGTTCACTGGTTCGAAACCCGTGGGTTTAGGATTAGTCTAAACAAAAATAATAATAATAATTAGCCTTTACAATACATCTTTCAAAAGAATTATTTACACTCATGCTTGTCACATTTTATATAATAATATTCATGTTTTTCTCTTAGTAAATGTTCATATAATTATCTGAATGTGAAAACTGCTGATGATGTCCACCCAACCATCAAGAGAGGTGATTATTTCCTTCTCTTTCCCCCATGCTCCACACCTGAGAGGTACAGGTTGACAATAATTTCTTCTGTGACCTCAGGACTCCAAGTCCATTCAGTACTAGAAAATCTCAGGATTGCGGAGTGATTTCCACTAGTATTTACCAACTCAGGAAATTCTCCACTATCATCCTTATTCCATGAACAGAACCCTCATTCCTCACTGGGATAAGCCTCTTATCCTCAGAGGAACAGGTAACTTTTCAAACTATCCAACCACCTCCCAGTTTTTGGAATACTTTTACCATCAACCTTTTTAATTTTTTATGGAACTATTTTTCCATAACCAATTTTATTTTTCATATTAACAACAAAGAAAATAAAATTTTCCAGAAAACATCAAATGTCTTGGTTTTTTTTTTTTTAAATAATAAAATGTCATTTCACTAGTTAACTACTATTAAATATTAAATGCAGCTATCACATAATGTTACTATCTTGTGGTGTGGAAATGCAAATGCGGCAATAAGATATTTGACCCATGATACTACAGGAGGCAATACTTCCAGAGAAACAATTGAATGCAAAGTTGCATTCAAAGGGCATCAATTCAATTGACAAAAGCAATGCTTTCTTTTAAAATCCTTTAGTGTTCTTGCTATTCAATACATTAAGTACTAAGATGTTTATAGAGGTTGTGTGTGTTACATTTACTTTGAATTATTTTATAGTCCTCGGGCATCTTGAGAATGATGGCAAATTATGCCAGCAATGAAAGAATGGTGTTATTGGATTATTTATTCTATGAATCCAAGCAGGAGAAATTTACAAATGATGTTAATTCTCTTATTAATATTATAAACCCAAGTCAGAGAAAATTCCATTAATGAGTGCGTGAGATTTACTTGTAAAAATAATGATCCATACTCTATAGTATAATCGATCCGAGCTACCATCTCCTTTGCTGGTATTAATTTTTTATTAATTTTTTTGAAACCATATATATATATATATATATATATATATATATATATGTAAAATAAAGTATTCAATATATTATAATTTTTATTCATTAAATAAATTAGAATTAAAATTATATTTAATTTTAAAATTTAAACTTGTTTTTCTTCACTAAATTATTATAAGTAATAATCATTGTCAACCATGATCAATGATGTTGAATCTTGGTGAACCTTGGTGAACCATGGTTAACCATGTTTTATAAAATAAAAAATGGTCACCCATGGTCAACCATGGTCGAACATTGCATTGTCACAAATATTGTGTTGACCATTTTTCTCTAAACAAAGTGAATTTGGAAATAAATATAATAAGTATGTTCAGAAATCAATTTAATAAGTATGTGTAGTTTATAAATAGGTTTTAAAAAAATTTACTCTAAATGAAAATGATACTTGACATTAAAAGTGCCACGCCTCTACCATTTAAGATTTGTTGAGATAATTCATGATTTTCTTTCTAATTTATAATTTCAAATATTTGATAACATTGAACATTAGTTTAACAAAATTTACATTAATGTTAATTAATATATCAACATTATATTAATATTAATTATTATAAATAAATTACCATATATACATATTATAATTGATTTATAATAATTATGAACTAAATGTTATATGACATATTTAAATCAGTATATTTTAATGAATTGAAATATTAAACATTTATTTAATTTTTTTAATAACAATAGATATTAGTTAAAAATTGTTAAAATCAATATACTAATGTTAATTGATATTAATATAATGTTGATATGAACAAAATAGTCAGTAATTCGAAACGCGTCGGTTCCAAAATTTCTCATGTGATTTCCCGAAAGATTTATTTTAATATGATATTAATATTAATTAATTAACATATTAAAATTAATATATTAAGTAAAGCATTAATACGTAGTTAATAAATTACGTGATATATAGTTGTTTTAGTCAACCACAACCACATTAGTCAACATAGCTAAACAAAGTCACATTTTGTAGTTTATGTTTAAATAATTGACCATGATCACGCTTAGTCATAGTCAAGTCAACCAAGGTTGACCAAAGCTATTCATTGTCAATCTTTGTCAACTATTGTCATCCTTAATTGCACACAATCAAGATTTAAAAATGTTTAATAATAACAATATTAATATTAATAAATTTAATCAATAGTAATATAGAAACATTGGAATCATACACAAATGTTTCCAACATTGCAATTTGACAAACATTTTTGCAATTTCACAACCATTATTGCAATGTTACATTAAATTGAAATTTATCCAGCGTCGTAGCGCAACATTGTGAAATACGATAAACCACATTTAAGAACGTGGGTAGTTGTTTAACTCTGATTCAATATGTTTGACAATCAACAACCTTCAACTTCAGTCAAACATATTTTCCTATTAACATTAATAATCAAACATATTGTAATGTTAGAATAGTAGTAAAATCTATCCAACGTCATAATTTTACATTAAATTAAAATTTTATCCAATGTCGTAATGTCGCATTTCAAAATTAGTCAACTATATTCACTTTTGTGGTTGACTATGTTGACTTTTTCCATTTAAGACATGGACAACCATGGTAGACGATGGTCAACCGCAATCAAACATAGTTGAATAAGGACAATAATTGTCAATAATGGTTGAATATGGCCAACCATGATCAACCATCATAAACCGGAATGAACCATGGTTGAATATGGTCAAACATGCTCAACAATGTTCAACCATGGTCAATAAATGGTCAACCATGGTCCAACGTCACATTGTGGAAAATTTTGTCTCCATGTTAGAAGCAACCATAGTCAACTATCATCACCATGGTCAACCATGGTCGTACGTTGCATTGTGACAAAGATTGTTTCAAGATGAAAATCAACCATGCTCAACCATGATTAATCATGATCAATAATCATGGACACATTGTGATGAAGATTATCCCTTGGTCCAATGTCACATTATGATAACCATGGTCAACCATGGTCCAATGTCACATTATGATAACCATGGTCAACCATGGTCCAATGTCGCATTGCAACATAGATTGTCTCAATATGAAAATCAACAATGTTCAACCATTTTCCACCATTGTCAACCATGGTCATTCATGTTCAACCATGGTCCAACTTCACATTTGTGATAAATATTGTCTCAATATGAAAATCAACTATGGTCAACCATGTTCAATCATGATTAATAATTAATAATAGTAAATTAATTAATAATTAATGAAATATAAATTAATTAATAAAAAGTATTTATTTAATAATAATAATAATAATTATAAATTAATTAGAATCATAATTATT
The DNA here is from genome assembly GCA_034641835.2 of Pinus albicaulis. Classification (NCBI taxonomy): domain Eukaryota; kingdom Viridiplantae; phylum Streptophyta; class Pinopsida; order Pinales; family Pinaceae; genus Pinus; species Pinus albicaulis. Next base: position 1,052,837,517 of record CM076575.1, on the reverse strand, counting down.
TAAAGTTATAATTAATTAATTGATTGTTGTTAATGTCACTATCGCTTTTATTCATTTTGTTTATAATATTTAATTTTTTAATAATTGTTAAATATTGATAATTACTAATAATTACTAATTAATTATTATTACTTATTAATTTTTAATTATAATTATAACTGCAATTACAATTATAATTATAATTAATTAACTAATAATAATTATAATTATTTAAAAATATAATTAAATAATTATTGTTAATATCACTGTAATTTATATCATAATCCATTTTGTTTATAACATTTATAGCAATAATTACTATATATATATATATATATATATATATATATATATATATATATATATATATATATATATATATATATATATATATATATATATTCATATATATATATATATATATATATATTCTAATGGTACTTTAGACTAATTCTAAACCTATATCATTAATTCATTTTATTTATAATATTTGTTTCTTTATGAGCAATAATTACTAATCATTAAGTATTAATAATTAAGAAATATTTTTTTTTCTAATTATAGTTTAGATTAATCTTAAACTCATGGGTTTTAAGAGTGCACCCCTTCATCGATTTCTCTACACCACATAGGCAATAATTAATAACTATTATTAATTGATAAATTTTTAATTATTATTATAATTATTAACCATTCTTAATAATAATATTTATTAATAAATTTGATTGATATATATATTTATCAACCACATTTATTAATGTGATTGTGCTAAATAGTAAAATAATTAATATGAAATTTTAATTTTAATGCAAATAAAATTTTTCAAGTCACTGCCAAAATATAATCTATTTTGTTCTATCTATTTTTTAATAAATTTGAGTTGCACAAGTAAATTAATTTAAAACAATAAAGTAAAAACCTATCTTGAATTCCTATATCCCAAAAATAAAGTATTAATTGAAATGAAAAATAAGTTGGGCATAGATCCATTCCAGTTGGTGTGCACTTAAAACTGGATGAGTCGGTGTGTCTACGAATTGGTAGCTGATGTGACAGCTCTTGATCGTCGGGCTCCGGTGACCCCCCTCCCTCCGGCGACAACGAAAACGCCTGTGACCGAACGGCGACGGAGACCAAAACGGGTCGTTAACAGACCCCACCAGCTCCGCCACTCCTCCCGCGAGCGCCCCTCCTCCGCTCCTCTCCCACCCGCCACCCCCACGTCCGCCGGCCACCAACCCGAATTTAATGTTGCGGGTTTTTTGAATTTGAAATTCAAATAGTTCCCGGTGCTGGAAACCCCGTGCTGAGATGTGCCGCGGACCCAGCCAAGCTGGTTCTGCAGACCCTGAAAGGCTTTTATCCGGATGGTAAACAGACTACGAACATTGACGCGCAGAGACATGCCTTTGTTTTGCTCTTGGAGTCCCTTCCTTCTGTTTTGTCGCCAGACGAGGTCTCGGCGGAGGTGAAAAAAGAGGCTCAGAAAATTGCTACTAAATGGAAATTTAGGGTCACTGGAATGATAAGCTCTGGATCCCCGATCACTAATGTGAGGATACACGCATTCCTGCATCTCTTGGCTTCTTGCGGAATTTCGAAGGAATTTAAGGATGACGACCTTTGTGAGCTAGTCCTTCTTATTTCCTATGATGCGCAAACGCCCGAGCTCTGCCGCGGGCTTCAGCTTACTCACAATCGCCGGGCTCTGGTGACCCCCCTCGTGAGGCCATTCCATAAAGAATCGTGAGGCCTTATTTGTTTGGTTTGCACTGTATGATGATTCTTATTTTATTTTATTTCCAATTCGACCATTTCATAAACAATCGTGGTTTGCACTGTATGATGATTCTTATTTTATTTTATTTCCATTTCGGCCATTCCATAAAGAATTGTGGGGTTTGCAGTGAATACAGGTGACTTGGAAGGCACACGATCTTTAGTGAAATCGGTGGGTGCAGTTAATAGCAGCAGTGGTTCTTCGTTGGTACCATGCTCAGAATTTGCATTATTTAAAGTTGTTGTCCAATGTTGGCAACTTGCCTAATAAATCGAAATTAGAAAATCTAGTTTACAGTCTATTATCTCTTCATCGTTCTCCCAATTCAAGAAATTTACAGGACTGCCAGAGACATGGGATAGAACCAGATGAACTGGTTTAATTATAGAGATTGAATTTTTTCTTAAGGAGCCTAACATTAAAGCAGCACTTAAAATCCCTTTTATGTGAAATGGTACCTATATATACTTGGTCTCTGTTTTATTAATGTATGAATAGATAGAAGAATGGGAAAAAAATGTAACATCTTCCTTTACCGAATTTTCCCTATGAAAAAGAAAATTAAAGCAGATGTCAAGATTCTTTCAGTTGTCAGAACACTAAAATATTCAATGATTCTTTCAGTTGTCAGAACACTAAAATATTCAATGAGTAATCTAGGAGATTGCATTGTTTCTTGCAGGTTCTTTAGGCAATTCTTCCTCCTCTTTGTGATGCATCAGATGTCGTTGGCACTTTTTAAATTCATAGCCTCATTGGGTCGGAACATGATTGTCTCACAAACATTTGGATCATTCGCTTTGCTCATTGTGTTTGTTCTTGGAGGATTTGTGGTATCAAGAGGTATTTGACAGTATAGTATATGAAAAGATAATTATTTAACCCAAAGAAATACACGTTATAGCAATCTTGAGCTTTTCGATAAGAAGAACTTGGGTTACAAGAAATGCTTCACCTTATTCATGTTTCTGGAACAGAGAACATACCTAGCTGGTGGATTTGGGCATATTGGTGCTCACCGATGTCTTATGGCCAAAATGCCATAGCGGTGAATGAATTTCTGGCTCCCAGATGGGACAAAGTAAGTGTTATCACGTCCTGATAGAGTGTCCTATAATCATAATCCCAGGAAAGACCAATTTCTAGCCTTGGATCAAACACCGGTTGAACTGCACAAGGCAGGCTACCCATGTGCTTTCATATTAGTTATTAGAGTTTTATGTTGGTCATTCCACTTCATTTTAGTCACAGGGGTTTTATGTTAAGCTGTACTTGGCAGGACATATATTGCCACAACTTATGTTACATTAAGTTATAGAGGAATTTATTTATATATGGCAACAAGAATCTTGTTAAGGTAGAGTTGCCAAAATAAATCCACAATTGTTAATAGGAATTTGGTTAGGTGGGGGTTATTAAGATAAATTTGCAAGTGGCAATAGTAACCTTGCTAGATAGTGAAATGTTAAAGACCACATATGCACATGGAGCCACCTGTTGGACATGCAAAGATAAAAGGCCCAAGTGGGGTAGCAAAAACATAAATAAGCTCTTATGTATCAAAAGAGCATGCTTTTGGAACTGTTTTCCGTAGGTGGTGTTTGTTTAAATTAGCACTCAAAAAACAGAAAAAACAAAACCCTAACTACCAGGAAACTGAACAGCTTAGACACTTGTCAAAACAGTAGAATATGAATACTAGATATGCAGGCACAGGCTAATCGAAAACACTAACAACAATTGCAAATCTGAACTATTAATCACATCTGCTCCTATTAACTTAGAAAAAAGAATTACAATGCAATAGCTCAAACCAATAAACCAGAAGTTAAATAGATAATAAAATAAAATGATAGCAAGGCAAGATGAAATGATATATACCCATGTATTATGCAATCAGGTAACAGAGAGAAGCCAAGGAAAACTTTTGGTATGCATATAAATTTGTTTTGCTGTGGGTGCTGGAAAATCGTTTTCCAACGCCTATAGGCATATAAATTTTTTTTCCTGTAGGCGCTGGAAAATGATTTTCCAGCGCCTACAGGAAAAAAAAATTATATAGATAATAAAATAAAATGATAGCAAGGCAAGATGAAATGATATATACCCATGTATTACGCAATCAGGTAACAGAGAGAAACCAAGGAAAAATTTTGGTATGCATATAAATTTGTTTTGCTGTGGGTGCTGGAAAATCGTTTTCCAACGCCTGTAGGCATATAATTTTTTTTTCCTGTAGGCGCTGGAAAATCATTTTCCAGCGCCTACAGGAAATTTTTTTTGTTTCTTGCTCAAGGATGTTGGTCCAAGAATTTAAATTTTTGATGTTTCTCATCCCATTTCTTATAAATCCAAAGAATCTATACACAACCATCATAAATAAAGGGTGCTTATTTTTTTTCTAACATTCAAAAATGTATTACTGTTGCTATTTAGATTGCTGAGATCTTTTGCAGTCAGAAATTGCTGCATAATCTCATAGGACCAAGATCAACACTGGAAAACCAATTCAACTTAGTTCACTTATACTGAGCATAGGGATCATAATTGATATTAGAACCTGTGTGGAATGAACCTTCCATGCACAAAAATTCAGTTTTTTTTATTTGATTGTTGATTGTGCAGAAGCAGAAGCAGGGCTTGTGTGGAGGTGGTCTATCATATTCCTATAGTGTATCATTTCTATCTTCTTATTTTACGTTAATGAGGCCTCTAACAAAATACATGTTAGAGTTTTTATTGAATTGGAAACTTTCTTATTCGAATTATTTGTAAATCATATCCCTCGCTTCTTAGGCCTGGACATCTTCGGTAACATGTAGCGTGCTATAGTTTTTCTCAGCTTGGACAGCCAATTAATTATTCTTTGTTTGCTAGGTTGTGGGTTTCGAGTCTGGACTTGGCCCTAGTTATGTCTGGATAGTGGGTTTGGTGGTATTGTTTGGATTGTGATTTTTTAGAGTTATGTCTTGATATTGTTTTTATATGTTTTCACAGTTAAGAATATAATGTTGATGAAAATTACTGGAATCTTGTGTATTTATTTATTTAATAATTTAATTTTTAATTTGATTTTAAATTTAAAGTTAAATTCAAATACATTCTGGTCTAGAACTTTTCCTATCATCTGTTACAGCTTTTTGCTTTTGAAGATATGTGAAATGTTCATCTCTCTTCTAACAAAACACATAGAATTCCCGAAGTTCTCATCAACCTCTCATATGTGTTTGATAACATGAATATATGTGTTAAAAAAACGGATATAATTTTAGTAGATCTATTTTTTAGGTCTGTCTGTGGCCTTGTTTTAGTGCTCATTGTAAGAAGGTGCCTCTTGCACATCGTGCTGCCTAGGCAACATATGCACAATAGTAGGGGTGGGGGCTGCAAGGTTCCAGGGTCATCATAGGGCTCATTTATTTGTGCAGGAATCAGTTGCAAGGTTCCAGGGCTATCATAAGGCTCATTTATTTTCGCAGGAATCAATTGAGGCTTACTTCAATGTTGTGGCCTAGAAACTCAGCTAGAAATCAGGAATCTCAAAACCATGATGGGTGTTGAGAGGGCAAGGATGAATTCAATGCTTTCACCAACAGTGCCATGAATCCATCAGGGAGATAAGTGGTGAAATAAATACAGTGGCTTTGGTCTACAAGAAACTCCTCCTCATACCTCTAAATATATGTTGACTTCCCTCAACCAATCAATGTTTTACATTTCCACATTATTTACATGAACTACAATTCATAAAAAAATTTATAAGAGGGATATAAAAAAGGGTTGTCACATAGGTGACCTTTCTCTTCCTTAACTTCATTGATCAAGAAGGGAATGACCAACTAATGGCTAAGACTTCTATGGAAGAATTGGTAAAATTCCTACATCAAAAAGGCATGGACGACAAAATCAATCTTGGCCACTTTTCTTCACTCAAGGTACCTAAACATGGATTAACTCCAAAATCCAACCAAGTGATTCACTCAAAAATCTTGCTACATTGTTCTCACCTAGGGCCTCCTTTTAGCCCTCGCCTCTTGGTGGGGATAATTCTAGACACTCAAAATCCCTCCAAAGAAAAATTGCCTCTTAATTCAAAAAAAAAGTGCACACATGGGATAATCTACAAAAAAAAATCATTTTTAGGGCCAAGAATTTGTGCTCTATGGCACTAAGATGACAAATTGGTTTTGCAACATTTTTCTATGTTTCCCTTTCATTTCCTCTATGTGCTCTACTGCACCAAGATGTCAAAATGTGTTTGCGTCGTTTTTATACATCGCCCATTCATTTCCTCTGTATGGGAAAAAATTTGTAAACATTAAGTTCTCATATCTTTGGGAAGGTGCCTATGTTAAAGATGCCTTCAATAGAGGGTTAATTTCACAGCACAAATCCCCCCTCATCACAATTGCATTGCGCATTTGGATTGCATAAAATCTTGCAATTTTTTAAAACCAGGATCTGCTAGCTATCAAAGTTGATATCGATAGTTTGGCCATTATGGACTCTTGGAAATCTATGGACCAATATGTTAGAGGAAGGTCATTAACATTAAGATATAAAAGGACCGCCCCTCATCCTTTTTCGATGCTATAGCACAAGGTACCTCGTCCCAAGGAGGTACTAGGGAGTCCTCTACATTAACATTCAAATACAAAAATACCATCACTCGACCTTTTGCAACAATGCATCAAAAGGTGACCCATCCCAAGGAGGCAATGGGGGAGGGCCAACCACCAACAATTTTTTTAAACATGGCACTTAATCTATGTATCTTGCTCAAGAACAAGGAATCACACTTACACATTTATGGAGACTATTGGTTATAAAATGGATGAAAGATAGGCAAGTTATACAAAACTAGTCTCTCCAACTTTTGTTCCATCATATTCAACACATTGCATCATTGTTCTCTCACATTACTATTGGCCATATGTTAAGGTATAAAAACCAACATGTTAACCATATCATAAAAATTGGAGTAATAGTAGACAACAAGTGGAAAATAAAATATTTGCAAGAAGAATGTTCATTTTAAATCTTTCATGGCTCTTGGCCTCTATTAGCCTATTGAAATTCAACTAACAAATAAATTTTTCTTTTCTATAGCACTTGCAAGTCAAATTTTGTCCAATTTTGAACTTTATTAAAGCAAAACTTAATAATATTATTTAATGTCCCTTGTTAATTAACATGGTAGATTTAATTGTGCTCTTATACTAACTTTGTGAACAAACTCTTATGTACTTTATCTTTTAAAAAAATATTTTTTTTCTATAAAATATAATTCAAAAAACAATAATATATATATATATATATATATATATATATATATATATATATAATTTAAATTAAGAATACCAATTAATTTTAAAACTATTCAAAAATCATATTTAAAATAACTACTGAGAAATCATATTTAAAATTTCTCATACCTCTTATGGTTAAAAATATTGTGATCTTTTAAATGTAATTATTTACTTCACTTTTTCTTTAATTAAAATTATTTATGGTAAAATAGCATCATAACATATAATAATTTTTTTAATTATCAGAATTCATAAATTCATTTATAAAATATTTATTAACATCATTTCATTTAATGAGCCTAAATCTCTCAAGGTGCAAATATTTCCTCAAGACTGGTTATATCTATGTCTTCTTCCCTCTCTTCACCTTCCATAAATATCTCTATCTCGCTTTCTTTCTCTATATCACCCTCAAAACACACTCTCTCCAATCTGTCTATCTATCCCTCCCTCCTATCTCTCTCTCTCTCTTCTCTCCTTTTCTGTTGTCCTCTCCCCCTCTCTCTCCATCTTCCTTATCACTACCTTTCTCTCTCCACCCCTCTCTATCTTTCTTCTTACCTCCCTCTCCCCGCACCCCCCCTCCAACTTCATCTCTCTTTCCCTCCCTCTCTCCACTCTCTCACGTCCTCTCTCTCTCTTCCTTCCTCTCTCTCCCTTTCTCTCCCACCTCTTTCTCTCTCTCTCTTCACCCTCCAACTTTGTTACTATATCCCTCCCTCTCTCCTCTCACCCCTTCTCTCTCTACCTATGTTACTATATCCCTCTGTCTCCCATTCTCTCCATCTTTGTCTATCTATCTCACCCCTAAACATATACACTCTTTCTCCATCTCTCCCTTATCACTCCCCCTCTCTCTCTGTGTCTTTCTTATTTACATGTTTAAATATTATTTATAATATAAAATATTTTATTTTCAAAAAATAATATATTTTGAAATTGTAATTAATACATTTTATTTCCAAAAAATAATATATTTTGAAATTGTAATTAATACATTTTATTTTCAAAAAATAGTATACTTTGAAATTGTAATTATTTAGAATGAAAATACAAATTATTTAATAAATAAATAAATTCAAGCCCCATTAACCATTATCACAATTTAGATCTCATGTCTCTTTTTAATCAAGATTCTCTTTTTAATCAAGAAAAGGGGAAAAACAAAGATCAACAATGAAAGAATCAAAATCACTTGATATTTTTTAAAAAGAGAATTCTATAATAACTAAAGAAGAAAAGGAAACCATTCTCTCTTTTTTAAAATCAAGACCATAAAAAAACAACAAAATCAAATTCATTTGATATTTTTTAAAAAGAGAATTCTGTAATAACCAAAGAAGAAAAAAATACCATTCCCTTTTTTTAATCAAGACCATAGAAAAAACAACAATTCATAATCAAGGAATCAAATCCAGTTTTAGGGAATCATATTTTTTCTCCTTTAAAAAGAGAATTCAATAGTAACTTTAAAAAAAAAAACTATTCATTTAAAAGAGCTTTCAGAGACTACTCCATTATCAAATCACTATAAAAGATATTTCACTAATAACATTTTCACATACATTTCTCAGATTTAAAAAAAAAAAAAAAATTTCTCTAATGATTTCAAAATTGGAACTTCCATAACTACTGTCAATAAAAACCAAAATTTGGCGATATTTCTCTTGAACTGCGTTCAGATTACTTTTATAAATTTGAAGTTTACATAAATACGAGATAAAACAGTAGACCCTAGAATTGAAAATTGCAATGGGCCATATGGATTATGCAGTTACCAACAAAGAATGAATTTATACAATTTTGACACATGCCAAACAAAACTTGTCACAGAACCGATGACATGATATGCTAGCAACCAGACAAAATTTCAATTGATATAAAGCATATTTAAAAATTACATAGTCCATATTCCACTAGGACAAATCAGGCAGGTACTTTTTCAAAGGCAAATCCTTGCATCCAAATAAAGCTTAGAAGAAACAACTTGCAGACAGAGTTTAGAAAAACTATTTGGCGGATCCCATGACCAAAATAAAAAATTACATTCGGATTGTTGAAAACGTTATGTTCCTGGACCTGTAACAGAAAAATGATTACTTCAAAGTTCAATTAGCAAGCAGTTCAGTCCGCACATCAACTCAGGACATGGCTTCCAAAATACCAAATAAAGCAGACCTAACGTAAATATGAAGACTGGTAAGAAGTTGCTGGAGGCACACCATTGCCAATATTATAACTCCCATAATTGGTTGATCCTTGATAGGAGCCAGCCCCATACAAAGACAATTGTAGATTTTCTGATGGATATAAATGAGATCTTGACAAAGATGATGGGTTGTTTCGAACATCATACGCAGATTGATATATGTCTTGGCTTCCCCTGTCATATACACCCTGACCACGTAAATTGTAAGATGGGATATTGGATATGCCTTGGCTTCCCCTATCATATACACCCTGACCCGGTAAATTGTAAGATGGGATACCGGCCATTGGAGCAGGACGTTGTAAGTCAGAAAAATTGAAAGGGGCAAAGGCACTGGGATGGGTAGGTTTAGTAGGGAGCAGCAAAGAAGAATTGGAAAGGGCAAAGGTACTAGGAGGGGTAGTTTTAGGGAGCAGCGAAGAAGAATTGGGAAGGGCAAAGGCACTGGGAGCGGAAGGTTTAGGGAACAGTGAACCAGCAACAGCACCAGCACCAGCACCACCAACACCACTACCACCATTATCACTGTTAAGATGAGCCCGTTTAGCTTCAATCTTAATGGCTTCTGCAGTTCTTTTCCTCTCTTCCACGTCTTTCTGTAACTGAGCCACGCGTTTTTCAAGATCTTTGGTAGACATCTGTGATTCAAGTTTGTTCACTTCAATGCACTTTATTACATTATGCAATGAATGAATTTCTTTTGAGGCTGCTGAATTCTGCAACAAGACATGGAAGTTAATATTTTGATAGTTTAAACTTTATACCGACAAGGGAGCATGCACCACACCAATAAGAATAAACATACCAGTGACCCAACATGATCCCTTCCTTTTTTTTGCTATTTCTTCTGATGCTTTCCTTTGATGCTCAAGATATGCCTTCAACAAAGGCACAGGTGGGAATTTTTCTACAAGTCCAAATGCAAAGATAAACAGTAATGCATCCAATTGCCTTTGACCACGTAATTTTTCCACAACATCTGCAAGAAATAAGACCAAACATGTCATGCAGGACGACAATCAACCACGACTTGGTAAGCAATTTCAAAACAATTTAGAGCACAAGAGTCAGCAAGTTCAAGAAACCTTTCTGCTAAAAGCATACTAAGCATAATAATCATCTGTCTGAAGTATTTATACATAAAAATACACATCAACTTGTAAACAATTGAACAAGGACAGAAACTGATGCAAGCAAACTCAGCCTCACGCTTGACAAGGAATAGATAACCACTCATTTGATCGCAGGAATTAGATGCATAGTTTGAAAAAAGATTTATGCGCATTTGGACAACTAATCTAAGAAAATCACAAGCAGTCACCTATCAATGCACTTCTTATTGACACATTCACATCAAAATTATTGCTCGACAAACAAGCCAATAAAAACACTACTCATATTTCCTTGGCCATTGCCTGAAGAGGTAAGTAGAGCATACCTTGATAGAACAGACGTCGAGAACATATTTTGACACGAGGATACATCAGACCTTGACGAGAAATGGGCTCTAGGCTTTTACTGTTAAGATTTTTTCATTAAAAAAATTCAGGGGACCAATGGTCAAAAAAGCACTGGAAGTTTTATAATCTATTTCATATGCTCAGGATCTAGGATCTGTTTCCTTCACTTGCAGATCAACTTCCATATCAGTCATGGGTGGAACCTAACAAACCGGAACCAGATCCATGGATCCTACACATGGAGATGGTAGATCCAGTAACACAGATTTTCAATGAACCAATTCATAAACCTAGCCATCAGCCAATTCTGATAAAAATCCAGACTGACCCTGGGTGGCCTGGACCAATTGCATTCCAATTCCAAATTTTAAAACATCCGTAATTTGAAATTCACCATTCACAGCATATGAAATTATCAAAATGACTTTTAAGATACCAAAATAGTCAACGTAATTTTGGACTTGTGATATTTCACCTCAGTAAGACTAGTTCAGCAAAAACCCCAAAATGCTTGGATAGACGAGGAAAAAATCACGCTTCTATCAAGAAAAAAAATAACAAGGAAAAGCTATCAGGATTGACGTCTAAATTCACATTCTATGCTCTGAATATCCGTAAAACTAGGGACAGAGTGCAGAGTCTAGACAACATACGTTAATATTAAATTCCATACACAGCTCTAAACCAAGTTCTAAATTAACTCTAAACTAGGCATGCACACACAAACAGCACACATTTTGAACCGTGCAAATAATAAATTCTATCTATTTTAAAGCACAAATAAGAACTTTTCAAAAAACAACATCATTGCAACAATTTACCTATACCAGGTTACAAAATGCCCGGTGAATTGTAGTCAAGTGGTTAAAACAATGCAAGTTAACAGCTCACACCCAGGTTAGAACCCCCTGAAGACATAGGGGTATTGATTTGGTCAGCAAAGTTAACTACCACATCTGAGATATAAAAGTTAGCAAAGTTAGCACCCTTCACAAGAAATAGATATCAAGCATCTCAACATAAGAGGCCAGGTGAAAATACTGGGCAAATATAGCAGAATAGCCTCTCCAGTTGGGCCATCAAAGCCAGAGGTAGAAGTGCCATTTACCAACAAAAACCAAAAAAGGAAAACCTGTCTGAGAGGGAAGCCACTAGAGATGCATTTACACAGTTCATTGTAAAATGGGGGATTGCACAGGCCAGAGTTTTAAGGAATCGTCTGCTTGAATCTAGCAATTTTTAACTCTGCAGGGGTTTTCTGTACACGAGTTCCGAACAGACTGCTAAATTAAGGTCAGTAGTCATTATATAGACCATCCTCAAGGTTATAACATAAAAGGCAGAACCTCAACTACGAACTGCTGATAATGAGTGGTCTAAATATACAATGAAGATAGAAAAAATTATATTAAGACCAAGTGGAAGGCTAAAAACTAATATCTAGCTAAAACTGATTATAAAAGAAATTTGAAAGGGAAAGAAATGAGAAGGATAAAAGGTGTAAGAGCAAAAAATATACTAGAAACTAAGAAGTTTCGGCACCGAACATGAGATAAGATTATTTTAGAAACAAATAAAAACCTAAACAAACCACTTCAGAAACACGGGAAGAACACATTAAAGCGCACAAAATAGCGAATTCCAACCCTGGCTGCTGATGAATAGTATAAATTTTATTTTACATATTAAGTATACATTATGAACTAACAATATAACCTTAATACAAAAAATTAAACTGAACCAAAAGGCAGAATGAAACAAAAATTGGAAAATCCACAAACCTGGTATCTTGTGAGTAAGCTAAAGCCCGCGGTAGAGCTCACAAAGGTCGTCATCCTTAAATTCCTTCGAAATTCCGTAAGAAGACAAGAGATGCAGGAATGCATGTATCCTCACATTAGTGATCGGGGATCCAGAGCTTATCATTCCAGTGACCCTAAATTTCTATTTAGTAGCAATTTTCTGAGCCTCTTTTTTCGCCTCCGCCGAGACCTCGTCTGGCCACAAAACAGAAGGAAGGGACTCTAAGAGCAAAACACAGGCATGTCTCTGCGTGTCAATGTTCGTAGTCTGTTTACAGTCCGGATAAAAGCCTTTCAGGGTCTGCAGAATTAGCTTCGCTGGGTCTGCGGCACATCTCAGCGTGGGGTTTCCAGCGCCGGGAACTATTTGAATTTCAAATTCAAAAAACCCGCAGCATTAAATTCGGGTTGGTGGCCGGCGGACGTGGGGGTGGCGGGTGGGAGAGGAGCGGAGGAGGGGCACTCGCAAGAGGAGTGGCAGAGCTGGTGGGGTCCGCTAACGGCCCGTTTTGGTCTCCGTCGCCGTTCGGTCGCGGGCGTTTTCGTTGTCGCCGGAGGGAAGGGGGTCACCGGAGCCCGACGATCTGGAACTGTCACATTAGCTCCCGATTCGTAGACACAAGACTCCTCGACTTGTTGACTTTTATTAGTGTTGAAAAGACAACTGGCGGATGAATGAATCCGCCTATGCACATCACTTTTTGTTTTCACATCACCTTTAATTATGTCTACTAAATCCACCACCTGTGCACATCACTTCTTGTTGTCACATCACCTCTAATTATATCTAGAGAATCTACCTATGAACATCACTTCACTTCTTGTTTTCACATAACTTTTCACTAGAATTTACACTAAGAAGTGCAAAGTAATGCCGAGTTCTTCCCACGTTATTTTTTTTTTTGGTTGAAAACCCATCATCACATCACCCTGAATTTTAAGTTTCTGAAATTTGCTATATATACCATATAGATATGTTTGTATATAGTCACACGTCGTAACTGAAGGAAGTGGCGGAGGACGTCAATGGCCACCACAGGAGGAATTACACTCACTCGGTGCTCATCTATATTCTTTGGGGGTCTCCAAAGATGAAAATGTGAAAGTGGCTTTGGGAGGTAATGGCTCAATTGTTGTTGCTGAAAGGAGAAAAACATTCCACTTAAAAAATAAATATATGTATTAAGTTTGAGAAAATATGCATATTACTTAAATTTGAAGTAATTGAAAAACAACCTAATTATTCATCAAATAAATTCTAATAAGATATATACATTATATTAAATTAAAATAAAATCATTTTAATTATATAAACCTTTCAATATGAAAGTTTTAAAAATATATAAAAGTTATATTACTTTTAAATAAACATTTCATATAAAAATAATATGAAATGATATTTTTTTATAAATATTAATATTTGGTTTTTAATTAATATATTATATAATATTTTATTTATTTTATTAATTATTATTATTATATATAATGATGAATATGTAAAATGAAAATGAAAAATAATTTAAAAATTATCATATTAACTATGTTTAAGATATGTACGGAAGTATAACACTTAATTAATAAAAAATAAGGGTAATACTTTTTGGTATAACATTTAAGAAATAAAAAGAAAGTAATTTCTTGTGCTATAATATTGTGCTATAATATTTAAGGTAAAGAAAATTAGTGAAATCATAATACATTGCATAAATTTTTATTTTAAAATGATTTTTTTTAATTTATTGTTTTATTAAATATGAATTTTAATCAAATATAAAATTAAGCTTTTCTCCAAAATTTTATTATTTTTGAAAATGAAAAGAACTTTATTTTCTATAAAATTAACTCTTTTTTTTCTTATTCATTCATTTCTAATTTTCATCTTCTTAAATAATAAAGTATTGAAATAATAAATTCAAAACAAAAGGGAAAACTCTAATAACTCTAATAACTTTGTCATCTTTTAAATTGAGTTTTTTCCTTAAATAAATTCAGACTTATTATTCAATAATATATTATTTCATTAATAAAAGTATAACTTGACACAAAACCTCCACAATTTTTGGTGAAAGAGATGCAAAACTTTCATGACTTTAAAAAAGAACAGGGTAGTGAATTTGTGAGATTATTAAAATAAAATTGAATTTAGATGCAAACCTTCATAGTTTAAAAAGAAAAGATGTGTTAGTGAATTTTAGAGATTATTAAAATAAAATTGAATTTATCTTGTAAGAGAAAAAAAATGTTGTATTACAATTTGGAAAGAAAAATGTTTAAAATAAATAAATTAACATAAATAAATTTTCTTTTTTAAGCCTATGCCCATGGTGACCTAGGGCTAAAGGGATACTTGGCCAAAATACTTTATACCTTGGAGACAACGCATGAGTTTTGAACGATATTTTATACTTAGCGAAAATGTTTTATACGGAAATTCTTTATACTTGCCAGACAACGCATGAGTTTGAACGATATTTTATACTTAACAGAAATGCTTTATACTTGCTAAACAAGTTGGCTTTCTTTATCCATTGGAGTTAAAAAAGAAGCACAAGAAAACGTAAACTCTAATTTAATGAATAAATATCAAATACGTTGTCATGAATCATTAAAATATTATAAATCATGTATTAAAAATGTGTAAACAAGATGCCATATAAACCAAGAAGCTAATAGTTTAAGAAGGTTATTAAGAAGGTTAAAACATAAGAAAAAAACAATATTAGTGCTTACTAAACGAAGAAACTATGAACTAATCAAATTTCTAGGAAAAAGGAAGACACCGATTCTGTGACCTGATAATTCTCAAATCTAAGTCCTTGAATAAAACTTGTATAAAGAATTTATAGCGGTTTCCTGTTAAAGCCAGTCCAAAGCCATTCCAAGAAGACAATTCTCTGTTACATTCAAGCCTTTTATCGACTAAATGCTTAAATATTGAATCCTGTTCAATAAACCCTGGAAAACGTGAAAGCTACTGAAGGCGCAATTGAGTGCCAGCAGCTTCGACCTCGTCTTAAGAAAACCCAACATTGGAAAATATCCAAAAGCCACAATCAATTAAAGGCTCAAATTGAAGGCCTGGAGCTCCTGAAAATCTGCTTAAAAAAAATAGGCATACACACACCT